>OZ022251.1:586872-610106 GCA_963978915.1 Caenorhabditis parvicauda | reverse complement strand
TTTTTCTCATCTCTGCGACTTTTTCCAAATCAAGGTAGTCATAATGTGTTTCTGTAGTTCTAAAAAAAACTTGGAAATCAAGGTAGACCAAATTACATCGGCAGGTTTGCCTTAACAGATTCATTTATAATTCTGAAAACGTCTAAAAATCAATATTTTAAGGCAAATTGTGTTACTGTAGTTCATTTTTTTTAAACTTGGAAATCAGGATAGATCAAATTAAATCAGAAGGCTCACCTTGAGACAGACATTGGTGATTGTATCCCTCGCGAAGAACTGCCAGCCACTTTTACACTTACCGTTCCCCTCTTGGCTGTTACTATTGGAGTTTCCACTATGTGGTCTGTGATGTGGTGGATGGTGTGGACCATGACCATGTGGACGATGATGGTGTTCCTCGGATGAAGAGCCTCCCAGCCCGGGAATGATGACAATAGGTTTCTCGTTAGTGTCACAGTCGGATGAGTGAGAATTACTTTCAATAGACGATGTTTCACTCTCCTTTATGGTTATTTTTGTACGGTCTTTGATCGTACGGTGGTGAGCTTCGATGGCTGTAATAGGAAGAATTACTGATTGGATCCAGAGTTGTGTTTCCAATCGGAATGAAATAAATTTAAAAATACTCGTGCTGACCAAAGATTCATCGTGTTATTTGGGTTCGGCGAGAAAATAATTCCCCGGGGCATTATAGTTATTTGAAGGATTTTATCAGATTGGATCCAATTAGCAGTTTTTCATTTTATGGAAAATGGGCCTATAACCATGATGATTCATTCCACAATACTTTTGTTCATGATCTATTTGTCAACTCAAGTTTCGAGTACATCTGGAGCATTTAAAAGTAATCAGATAAGTCAACTCTGATTGGATCCAGAAAAAATCGGCAAATTGTAAAAGGCACCCTGGCGGACCGGCACCTCGGCACCATCTAGTCTGCCATGATGGGAGTGGTGCCGCGAACAGTGGTGCCACTTTTTGCAATTTGGCACCACTGTTCGGTGAGAGCAGTGCCGTGGTGCCAAATTGTAAAAGGCACCCCGCCGGACCGGCACCTCGGCACCACTGCGTCCTCGGCACTAGGCACCGGCATATTGCCAAAAAATTTTTTTTTGAAATTCGAAATTTTTTGTGAATTCAATTCAGAATCTGACGTTCGATTCTGACGTCATCGTCGACGACATCGTCGGTGACGTCGTCGATGACGTCGTTAAAAAAATTTTTGGCAATATTCCCATGCCTAGTGCCGAGGACGCAGTGGTGCCGAGGTGGTCCGCCGGGGTGCCTTTTACATTTTGGCACCACGGCACCACTCTGCGTCCTCGGCACCATTCTCACCGAAAAGTGGTGCCAAATTGCAAAAAGTGGCACCACTGTTCGCGGCACCACTCCCATCATGGCAGACTAGATGGTGCCGAGGTGCCGGTCCGCCAGGGTGCCTTTTACAATTTGCCGAAAAAATCAGATTGGATTCCAGTTTTTCCCTAACTAAATGTGGTTGGATCCAATCTGAGTTGATTTCTCTGAGTTAGTTTGTATTTGGTAAGAAAAAAACAAACCAAAGACAAGTACAAGGGTGATGAACAGCTTCATTGTTTAATGAAATTGTGTTCCTACTGCTTCATTTATACAGTTTTTCGGGTTGTAAAGTGTGCGAAAACGGTGCAAAATGACTCATTAAATGTGAGAAATAATGATAATTAAAAGATGAGACATCGTTTTTGTACAGATTCTGATTTAGTGTACTTATGGTTGCTTTTTAAAAAAAAAAGACGCACTACAAAAGAGGGACGGTTTGATGACAAAAGTGAGATAAAACAATTTTTAGCTCTGAATTTCAGAGTTTTTCAAAAAAGTGTGTTCATTGCTATGCTTCTTTTTATTCCAAAAAATCTTAGAAAATGCTTGAACAAAAATTATTAAAACTAATTGAACTCATTTATTCCTGCAAAAAACATTTTCTAAGCTTTTGGGATTCAGAGTTGATCAAATTTGTTCTACAAAAATTGAATAATTCGGTTTGTGAAAAGTAGGCGAAATGAGTAATGTTTTATATTATAACATAATAAGCCTTGACAGTGCTTATATGTCATGAAGTCTCAACATGTCTGTGGTAACCTTTATTGTCGACAAGGTTGGGGTCTGTGAGACACCTCGCGGCGTCTGCACAGAACCATGGAATGATCAGGGCCAAGATCACAAGAGGGCGTGCACCAGGTGTTTACATCCAAAAGGTCATAGTCATGAGAGGGTGTGATACGCAGGGTGATCAGATGTTATAATATAAAATGAATTTTTCGCTTATTTTTCGATGTTTCACTACAAAAAAAGTACCGAAAAATATCAAAAATTGGAAATCACAAAAAGTTTCGGAAAATAAAATTCAGCCTTTTCAGTCTCATCCAGTTATCGGAGACTCTCTGATCAAGTCTGAAAAATGGAAAGGACATAAGAACTCGGTGACGATGCTCTCCACATGTGCATGTGGACATACTCAGACATGCAGATCAGATCCTTTTTCTGTCAAGGTATTCTTGCTCTTTGAAAAAATGAAATGGGGAGACTATTCACATAGCTTCCTCTACCTGTAAAAAGTCTGGCCTCCGTAAATCGGTTACTTATTACTGTAGCACTTTCGCCTTGAGATACAAGAACGATTTATGTAATGAGCCTTTAATTTCAATGGACTGAAAGTAAGAATAATAATTTAAATCCACAAAGATCTAACTGTTCGTTGTGAGAGTCCCGACTCCTACCGTACTCATTCTGCAAAATTGAGATTAGAGCGCGTTTGAAAACGGCCATGCTTCTAGCGATGTATGTGCTATTTTTGTATAAATAAGACTGGAAAAAGTTATTTCTTTTTTTGATGCAAAGTACTTCAAAACAGTCAGCATAATTCTGAAAATCTTATTTATTTAAAAATGAAATCATGAAAAATTTGAAGAAAAGCAAAAGAAATTCCGTTTTTTTTTTTAATTTACGAAAAAAAACATTTTTTCAGTTATGAATTTTCTTAAATCTTAATTTTGTTGGGAAAAAAACGAACTACACTCTGCAAAACGTTATATTTCAAAAAAAAAAACACTACGCGTTAACTATAAGTCGTTCTAAATTAAATATTTGATTGATGAAGAGTTCGATTTTTAATAAATGGAGGCAAAACACTTGCCCCGAACCAGGATCGAACTGGTGACCTTTAGATCTTCAGTCTAACGCTCTCCCAACTGAGCTATCGAGGCGCGATTTTTGCCGTTTATTTGATAATCAGACTGATAGTATCATTTCAGGAAGCAAACTTCGATTTCTACATGTTCACCCCAGAGTTTCTGTGTTGTAAACAACTACAGAGATACGAGTTTCCACTTTTCCGCGCGGATATGGTGCGTTTGGAAGAAGACATTGTTGAAGATGTGAGTTTCTTGAGGCTCCGGCTTCTTTGCCCGCCCACTTTTCGAATAGAATTGGGAGATAAAGTTGACCACCCACGTGGTTAAATCATGATTTGTATGTTAATAATGATAAGATTCAATTTTCTCAATTTTTAGTTTGAAAAACTCAACATATTCAGTGGGAAAACTGGAAAGAGTCCGATGGAATGAACTCTCTGGAACTCGAATACGTGAAGAAGAACGAGGAAGAAGATGATTCTGATGATGACTTTGACTCGGACATTGAAGAAACGTCCAAGAGAACGGATGTATCATCTACGGTGAGGTTCTTATTGTTTAGATAATCATATTTCTGGAATCTGTTAAAATCACTCATAAAAAGCACCAAAATCATTTTATCGGAAATTGGAATTATTTGATAACAAAAATCATATAATAAAATCAGGAATTAAAAAAAAGAACATTATAGTGTTACAATTTCCCAGTTATGCATTATAAACTGCTGAATAATTCAAAATCCAAACTAGTGCCAATCTATTGAGCGTAGCGAAGTTGTTTTATTTAAAGACATGTATTTTTTGAAAATCGTGATAACGAGGTGGCTCAAAATCGAGCGCGAAGTGTGAACAATTCACCACGTTCCAGAAAAGAGAGGAAGATGCAGACACCGATGACGACCTGAAAGATGAAGATACCGGAGATGAAGAACAGCTTCACACTACGAAGTTTGATGGGAAAATGGCATCAGACAGAATCTCGCAGGAAGATTTAACGGATAGAACGGAGGAAGAGGAAGATGACTTGGGTATTCCACATCATCTCAACTCTATCGATTTATTCATTTCAGAATACCAGAGCAGCCATTATGACACACTTAGAACGAGGCAAGTGGATTATGCCAAGAAGTTGAAAGAGCTCAAGGACTCGGGTCACAAGGTTTTTTTTAAAAAGAACTTCTGGAAAAAAGTGTTAATTTATAGTCCATGACAGTGTTTATGTCTAGAACCGAAGAACCGTTGATATGAAGTTTATTTAGGCTGGTAATGACGATTTATAAATTTCATGTGCTTTTGATAGATTCTATGAAGTTACTAGGCTGTAGATATCTATAACCTATGACGTAAATGCGCTGTTTATATCAACCGCATATGAACTTCATATCAGCGGTAGTTCGTTTCTAGAGGTTTGCTATGAAGTTCAACATCTGTAGAAATCTTTATTCTCTAAAATTAAAATTTTTTTTTGAAAAAGGTATGAGATAAATGAAAAAAATTAACTGCTATTCCATCAGAATTCCTTTCAGGATGCATTCATCGAAGGCGTTCCCAACACATTGAATATGAAGAAGAGACCACTGTTTCCTTCATGGATTCTGACCAACATTGGTAGTTGCAGCTTATATAAGTGAGATTTTGTACAAGAATTAATTGTAAAGTGTAGGTTCAATCAATACCCATTAATTGAAGATCTGGAGAATCTAGTGTACATCAGGCAGCACAGTTGCACGGTATTTCGACTTCTGTTGAAAAAAAAAATCATTTTTGACTTCCGATTTGATTTTTTCAAATTTTGAACTAAATATGATTTTTAGAAAATGGATAGAAAAATATTTCAAAGAGAAAAAACACTCATTAAATTTTTTACCTCAGGATAATTTCCTACTTAAATAATGATCAGTCCAAGTGTAACCGCTCAAAATCTTGCACGAAAATGGTTTAAGTAGAAATGTCATGAAAAAAAACTATTCTTTCTGAGATAAATCACCCTTTTCAGTCATAGTTCTGGTCTGAAACAGCAGCCGAACTTCAAGATCTTCGGAGAGTATTTGATCCCAGTTGTGAAGACGGTGGACGTGAGTCTTTTGCACTTTCGAAAAATGCAAAATTATTTTCAAATAGAACAAAAAAATAGCTGAACTTTGTGCCGCTCGGAATTGACAAAAGAAAAGGGGCGGAGCCATCGTATAGCTGACCTCTGATTCAGGTCGATGCATTGAAATGGTACAGAGAAATGGAATACATTCGAGCAGAGGACTACAGAAACTCCAAAAGGCACACGCACAAGAGCTTTATGAGAGATGAAATTGTGAAGGTTGTTTTACAACTATTTTAACACTAATCCAAGTCGAAACATGAGATCAGACTAAAATTTACATTAAAAAAATTTTTTCACGGAAGTTATTAATATGTTTATTCCAGCAATCATTATCAATCCGTTGAAATTTTACAAAATTGGATTATTCATCCTTCTTTGAAACACAAGTTTCTCCTTTCTCTCTTTCTCTCTCTCTCTCTCTATCTATCTATCTCTCTCTCTATAATAACAATATAATTTATTCCGTAAAGTGGAGTGAAGGAGAATAAGAGAAGGAGAAAAGGAAAAACAAACTTGTGATAAAGTATCAAAATAATATGTGTATGAAAAATAAAAGGGATTGAAAAAGGAGGACGGGAAAATGGGGAGGAAAAGAATGGATGTCGAGTACGCGTTGACTATTTCGAGAAGGGTCTATCTCTCTATCTGTCTTTATCTTTCTATCTGTCTCTCCCTCTCTCTCTCTCTCTCCCCTCTCTCTCTTTCTCTCTCTATCTCTCTCTATATATATATATCTCTCTATCTATCTATCTCTCTCTCTCTCTCTCTCTCTCTCTCTCTCTCTCTCTCTTTCTCTCTCTCTCTCTATCTTGAATATCATTTTCAGGTGAAACTCTTCATTGGATTCGAGTATGAATGCTCAAGGGGTCATAGATTTTTCGTCAATAGTGCAGGAGAGCCACATGTTCAACCAAAGGTATATTGATTAAAATAGTCCACACCTCTTTTTATCTAGAGAAAAGTAGGAAAATTCGCTGAAACTACGGCATCAATAATACCGTAGTCTACAGTTTGGCAGAATTAAGAAAAACGACGGATTTGAATAGATGTGAAAAGATATGAAAAATTCACAGCATTTTGTGACTTATACAGCTGAATCGACAAAAAATCTGGTTTCTACACAGTTGCGATTCATGTTTTCAGAAATCCGAATCACGAGCCGGCTCTGCTGGCCCGAAATCGGAATGGAGAACGGAATCTGATCTTCTGGACGTGGACCTGCCGCTGAGAAGACAGTGTACTTGTCGCAAACTACCACTTCAGAGCGCCCAGCTGATGAAAGTCCATGTTGTGACTCCAAAGGCGCCGGTAGTTGTTACCGTACAGCCAAAGATTGAAGTGAGTTTTGTATTATTTGTATAAGTATCAGTTGAATAGCATCATTTGTGATTATGGAACTGATCCTATCGTTTTTCAGCATATTTGAAAACCTAGAAAACCATGTAGAAGTTTAATATTTCGGCCTTTTTTCTCACTGAAAAGTTTGATTTGCCATTTCCAAGATACTGTCATTTAAGAGAGAACTGTCTGGTACGGTTATTCTGAAAAAGGAGAGGTTTTCTCAGAGATTATTCCGAAATAGAACGAAATTCGTACGAAAAATATCGACACGGTTCTAGTGAAACGATTTTCTCATAAATAATTCATTTCCCAGGTTCCTGGACACGATGGGGAGTATGTAACTGGCGAGGCACCACTGGAGCTTGAAAACTCGAGGTAATTTTAAACCTTTTCCAATTAAAAAAAAGATAAATAGCCGAGAAACTGAGTTGGAAAACTTTTCGTGACACATTTCGATTTATATTCAGTCTTTTTTTTTGAATAAAAAGCTTCATAATTAGGAAAAATAGGTTGGCCAGGTTTTTGTGAAACATCTCTCGCCAAATTCAACTCTCATTTCATGAGAAAAATGGCCAATTTTGGAAAAAATCGATTTGAGATAATTTAATCCTCTTGCAATACACATATCTAGCAAAAAGTCTGACCGATTTCAAACGCGCTCTAATCTCAATTTTGCAGAATGAGTACGGTAGGTCTAGCTTGGGGTCGGGACTCTCAAAACGAACAGTTAGATCTTTGTGGATTTAAATTATTATTCTTACTTTCAGTCCATTGAAATTAAAGGCGCATTACTTAATCGTTCTTGTGTTTCAATGCGAAACTGCTACAGTAATAAGTAACCGATTTACGGAGGTCAGACTTTTTTACAGGTAGAGGAAGATATGTGCAATAGAAAATTTTTGAAAAAATATTCTCAATATTTTTCGCGGAACAGGTGGTTAATTAAGTCCTTGTTCAATATAAAAGATGATAATTCACACCTCGGCAAAGGCATAAGACGATAAAACCGCTTCGCAACCGCTTTCCGCTTTCATTTTCGAAAGTTTTTGTGCTTTAATAAATGTTTCACTAGACATATTGAACGTTGCGGACAGTTCTCAACGATTTTACCTGCTTCAAACATTTTTCTGTTAAAATTTGTGAATCTAGGATGACAAAAGGTGTGGAGAGAAAAATTTGTGAACTACAGTAACCGAAATTTGATCTATTCTACCGATTTTCTTTGCTTACACTTTTCAACTGCGTTTGCCGCGGTGTGGGTTAATTCAGTCCTTGTTCAATATAAAAGATGATGTTTTTTCAAAAACTAGATTGGATGGGGAAATTTTTTAATGGAAAGTTCGAAACGTTTCAAATTTTAGGTATTACATCCTGCAACTTCCTCTCGTATACAGCGGACCGTCCGGAGACTTCAAAATCGATATTGAAAACCGAAATCGAGTGGGGTTGTGGAAAGGCCGAAGCATTAAGGTACTCTTCAAACCCCTGAATTATTGATTTTTTTGAATTTTGCCAAGTCGAAGAAATCACCTTCTCGAATATTCATTCAAAATTTCATAATCATTTCTTTTTCCTAGACACATTTCAATGAAAATTCGGAAAAACTGCGATTCGAAATTTGGAAAGTCAATTTTTGATTGTAAAATTTATCGATTTTCGGATATTTCTCTTCTTTAGACTATTTTCAAGTGAATCAAGTGGTTTCTCTTGAAACTGCCTGAAACCCGATATATCAATACTGTTAGTTATCGATTTTTCTTAGTATAACCGTTACCTGGTCCCAGTACCCAGCGTTATACCCTCCATACTTGTGATATGAGTATTCTCCCCAAAAAGTAGCAAACGGGTTTGTTTTGTTATCTGTTTTTTCCTGCTTGTTTAGATGAAAATTTCGTGTTTTCTAATTTTGAATTGTTATGGAGCTCAGCTGTCAGAAGCAGAGTCTAGAGGGATACTGTAGTTGAGTGATCAAAAAGATCTTTGGAATTGAATTTGTTTTCGAAATTCATGACCAAGGTTCGGACCACACACTGCGGTAAACGCAGTTGAAAAGTGTAAGCAAAGAAAATGGATGGAGTAGATCAAATTTCAGTTACTGTAGATCAAAAATTTTTTTTTACCTTTTTTCATCCCAGATTCACAAATCTTAACGGAAAAAAGTGTTTGAAGTAGGTAAAACTGTGGTTGAGAAAAGTCCGCAACGTTCATCATGTCAAAAGAAACATTTATTAGAGCACACACTGTCGAAAATAAAAGCGGAGGTCGGCAAAGCGGTTGCGAAGCGGTTATATTTCCTTATGCCTTTGCCAAGGTGTGCACCAAACTACGAAATATCACACCTTCAACCGTTACTGCACATGAAATGGCTGTGATATAAGAAGAGATAATCTTTGTGAACCTGTAGCTTGTGCCATTCCACTCAAGACCCCCAGCAGTAGTTTCCCACAACAGGCATATGGCCAATTCAATGCAATTGCAGTGTCCACCTCATGGTCTTTCTGGAAGGCGAGGATGGGTACTAGTGGTGGAGGGGGAAGGGCTCAGATGTTGTCAATTTCGTTGTCAATTTGGCGTCCGTTTTTCTATTTCCACGCGTTTTCGTCGTCATCGACCGCACCACTATAGAGTCCAAATTTTTCTCGGAAAACGGTCCCGTAGGTGTTCCATATAGCTTCCTCTACCTGTGAAAAAGTCTGGCCTCCGTAAATCGGGTACTTAGTACCGTAGCAGTTTCGCGTTGAAATACAAGAATGATTTACGTAATGAGCATTTAATTTCAGAATGGACTGAAGATAAAAATAGTTTAAATCCACAAAGATCTAACTGTTCGTTGCGAGAGTCCCGACCCTACCGTACTCATTCTGAAAAATCAAAACGGCCATGCTTCTAGCGATATGTTTGTGCCCTGTGTGCGCCTCGAAAAGCGCAAATTCGCCCCTATGAAACACACCGAGCTAAAGATGACCGTTATCGATTAGACGCGTTGCACGCAAATTATATGGAACAAAAATTCGCTATAGGGCGCGTTCGCACATCAATATTTTTTCCTCCTTTTCTCTTATTTTTCTCAAATTAAAAAGCGAATTAGTTTCGACGATTGCTATTGAAAAATTGCAAATTATGTAACTTTCCTTCATAACTAGCTTTTTATGATTCATGAAAAAAAGTCAGAGAAAGAAGTTTTTTAACTACAGTAACTGTAATTTGATCTACAACAGTGCAGGATTTACAAAGGGGCGGGGTTTGTGCTCGCTGCTTATTGGTCGCCTCCCCTCGCTGCTTGATCCGACACTTTTCTACTGCGCTTAGCGCGGTGTGTGAAAGTAAAAAGTTGACCTCTTTTGTGGATCTGAATTTCTCATAAAAAAGAAAAACCATCTAAATGTTCAGAGTAGATAGGATCGGTTTGTCTGTGTCCTAAATTAATAAGAGCAGTAGATCAAAAAAGTGGTTACAGTATTTTTCCATTTCCTTCTCTAACTCTATTTTGAGCTAACACCTAACACAAACTGAAAACATCCGAGTGTAGCTGTCCCCATTAGGAACGTCACACATGTTTTTGTACTCATCACCAAGCAACCGGCTCAACTAGAACTTCATCAGATGTGTAGTAGGCTCGCTCACCGACTTGTGTTCTAGTGTCCGTCTTTTTTCTGCCGATCTGTGCAATTATGGTTCGTAGTAGTCATAGCTACTTGAATGCCTTTTTTTCATTCACTACTCTACAGTTTTTGTTTAAACCGTTGAAAGTATGAAAATACACACAAGTTCCCATTTGTCGAACAGTGAGTCTTCCTTGATTCTCAAGAGCAACACTGCCTCTAGGAACATTTTGGTAATCAGTTCAATTTTATGTGTTCGTTCACTTCATGAATCTTAACTTCCATCTCAATGTGTGATTCGAAAACAGCATCCATAGTAAACTCAAAAACTTTTCGTGGACCGGCATTAGACCGTAAATGAGGGATAGTCGTCCTAGACATCTGTCGCCCAATTACAGTCCAATGCCAGTCCGGTCCATGTGTCGCCCGATCTATCTGTCAGTCGCACTGTCCAATTCATTCACCGTTCAATATCAGTTTGATATCAGTTCAAATATACAGTCTAGTGTCCAGTGTCCAGTTCAAATATACAGTCCAGTGTCGGCACTGAAACGCGCGAACACCCATTACATGCTATAGTTCGACTTACAATCGTTCCTACTCCGAAGTGCAGAGAAGTAACGACCTAAAAAGTCGCCGAACGCTAGATAGGTCATTGCATCCGTGCGTGGACTTGTCGCGGGTTCCGCCGTTTTGTCCATTCGTCGTCCAGTCTAGTGCCAGTCCATTCGTAGTCCATCTGTCGCCCATTTGTCGTCCCACCAAAAGTTTTGGAGAAAGGTATGCCCTCTGAGCACAAGACAACCTTCTTCCTAACCAGGATCGAATCTTGATAGACACTTCCTGGGTCCAGCCTAGTGCTTAAAGCCTAAATGGTCACTTTGCATGACAACCGTGTAATTTTCCAGCCTAATATCTGGTTGGGAGGATATTTCTGCTGGAAATGGTAATGCTTGATGGTATCTGATCCTCAGGTTCGGTTCCGGCTACGGACATCAGGTTTTTTGCTTTTTCTTTTCCATCTGTTTTTGCTTCTCTCTCTCTCTCGCTTTCTTATTCCGGAAATTATTCATATTCCGAAAGGCAAAAGTAACAATTAGCATTCGCTTGTTTTGAACACTTTTTTCGACATATTTTCTCTGATCGTATATTTCTCTCAACTTCACACACAATCTCGTTGAAGGTAGATCAAAATTTCTCACTTTTTGATCTAATTTCCAAGCGAAGCGGAAATGCAGAAAAGCGTCAACACTAAAAAGCAAAATTTCGCGCATTTGAAGTATACGCTAAATCTAATAATATCCGCACTTGAGAGCCTCAAACCCGAAATCGAGAGGACAATCTTTTCAAGAAGCATTTTTGTAACCAGAAACTTTTTGACCTACCAAGATCATATGCGAAAACTACAGTAAAAGAGGTCGTTGGATCGAATCTCACCTGCCATTTTTGTTTTTTGTTAGTTTTATGAAACTTGTTCCATTCGTTGGCGGAGTTACGCCTTATTTGACTTCACTTAACCGATCAAACAAACATCTGAGAGTTTCTTTGACGGAGTTGAAATTTATCTCTCTCTCTCTCTCTCTCTCTCTCTCTCTCTCTCTCTCTCTCTCCCTCTCTCTCCCTCTCTCTCTCTCTCTCTCTCTCTCTCTCTCTCTCTCTCTCTCTCTCTCTCTCTCTTTCTCTCTCTCTCTCTCTCGCTCACTTCCCATATCTCGTTTGATTTCAAAAAATCAAGAAACAAAGACTGAATCATTCTGAATTGTTGCCACTTATACATATTTCGTCACGAAAAACGACTTTCAAAATACTTCGACAAGTCTCAAGTAGGGGATGTTTTTGAAGAAAAAGTCTTGCAACAGAATTTTAATATGGCTTCCGCAATAAAGAAGGTCCAGAAGAGCTCTTGACCTTGTTCTTTTTGAGTTTTCGAAAAGAATTTTCCTATAGAAGCTAATGACTTTTAAGACTGTATTTTTATTTCATTGGGACAGTTACCCCATCTAAATACGCGAATAAAGATTATGATGCTCATAATTGAAATATTATAATCCTATTCACAATAACGGTCATAATATGGGGAAGGAGTATCTAAAGACCTTCCAATTCGTTTTTTGTAACGTTCAAAAAAGGGGCGGAGCCTCACCCAACATCTGTATTTTCCAGACTCCCTCCCTCTAATGAACATCCATCCACGTGGATTATGTAAATGACATTTTTGCCATTGTTTTTCAAAGGGCTCACCTAATTTTCTCGCCATTTCATTTCAAAAAGTGGGAAATTCTTTTCCAAGAATGTCTAAACAACTAGACAATATTGCTGAGTCTTCAACAAGCCTCAAATCTGGTGATTATGATGCTAAATTCATATTTTTCCAGGCTAAGTTACATCCTCATTTTTGCTTCTTTTGTAGAGGTTTTGACTATGATTCACTTCCCATCTTTGTATGCCGGCTTGGGGAGTCATAAAATACCCTTTCTGGCAACAATCTCGAAATGATTTTGAAAATATTTAGAACTGAACAATGCAAAGACAGAAACTTCCAGCAAGAGTATTCTCGAGTTACTGGCATCGAGACAACTCTTGATGAGCTCAATGGCATTTCAATGTCAGTTTTGATTATTACACATTAAGTCTGTGGATCGAACGTCCAGATGTGTTAATTTAACATGTTTCCGATTTTTCACACTTTTGATCTTTCTGACTTCGCCCATTTTTGTAGCGTTACAAAAATCGAACTCTACTTCTGCATTGACTTGAGACGCGTTTTGATCATGTTTTGGTGATTTTTTAATGTAGGATTATTATATTTTTTAATCATTGTGAGTCATGGTCTATGATCGTCTGAGAGATAGAGAAAGAGAGAGAGAGAGAGAGAGAGAGAGAGAGATTGAGAGAGAGAGAGAGAGAGAGAGAGAGAGAGAGAGAGAGAGAGAGAGAGAGAGAGAGAGAGAGAGAGAGAGAGAGAGAGAGGGAGAGGGAGAGAGAGGGGGAGAGAGAAAGAGAAGAGAGAGAGAGAGAGAGAGAGAGAGAGAGAGAGAGAGAGATTGAGAGAGAGAGAGAGAGGGAGAGGGAGAGGACCGAACCTTCATCTCTAATCTCTTATCTAACATCCCAAACCACTAAACGACCCAGCAATATGCATTTTCAACTCACATACGAAAACACTCAGAAACGCGGGCGAAAGATATTGGATCAGTCGCCAGTGAATAGAACTCCATTGTAGGGAACCTTCTTCGAAGCAACCATGAAATATTCATTCTGAGAAGACGAATACTACTTCTCCATTCTTTACTGATTCATTGATCAGTTCAGTATCCGAACTAATTCGAACGTGTCAGTTACATTCTCAGCTCTAAAGATTTTTTGCAAGTTTTTTGCTTTAATTTTCTCCTAATGACTGATACCTTAGGATTTATTCATGTTTCATCAAGTTCTCTGGGAAACATTGCTATTTCAACTCGTTAGTTAAAAGAAACTTTCAACTACAAAAAGGTCATCAACATGTCTTGTCTCATGTCAATCACACACTTTATTCACAAGGTGTTTTTTTTCAGAAACTTTTACTAAATTTTTCCCGAAGACCTTATTCTTTCTTTCTCTCTCTCTCTCTCTCTCTCTCTCTCTCTCGCACTCTCTCTCTCTCTCGCACTCTCTCTCTCTCTCTCTCTCTCTCTCTCTCTCTCTCTCTCTCTTTCTCGCTTTCTCCCCCCCTCTCTCTCTCTCCTTTTCTCTCTCTCTCTCTCGCACTCGCTCTCTCTCTCTCTCTCTCTCTCTCTCTCTCTCTCTCTCTCCCTCTCTCTCTCTCATTCTTTCTCTCTTTCCTTTTCACTTCTGCTTATTTTCTCTATTTTACGTCATTGTCAGAATTTTCTGGTTACCGTATAGAAAACACCTGTTCTGTTTATTTATGTATATCATCTGAAATTGAACGAGCATAATATCATGGAGCTTCGTTCACACTTTTCATCTGTTCATATTCTTTTGAGACACAAAATAAGCTCACATCACAAGTTGCAAAAAAGTTAATTATCCGTATGATGATGATGACGCGCGATCCAATAATTACAAACTCTTTTGCAACCTTCAAAGTTCCCCATGAGCTGCAGAGAATAGAAGTTTTTAATTATCGTTGTCATAATCGCCCGAGGGGTTCAGAAAGAGAAAGAGGAAACGATATTAGACCATGAATGTACACACATAATTCATTATTCGTGTTATGGCCCCCTCAATCTCTATTCAAATGAAGTACATCAGAACACAACTCCAAAACTTTTCGTGGACTGGCATTGGACCGTAGATGGGCGAGAGTCGTGTCGGACATCTGTCGCCCAATTACAGTCCAATGCCGGTCCATTCATAGTCCATCCGCAGTCCATCTGTCGCCCGGTCTATCTGTCGCTCATTTACGGTCCAATGCCAGTCCGCCAAAAGTTTTGGAGCAGATCAGAAGGAGAATTGTGGGCATTTAGTAAAACGCACCGGTTGCACCGCACCGACTTTCTATTCCGTGTACAGGCTTAGGCTGAATCTTAGCTGGCCCAAATCTAACCTAAGCCTAAAATAGAGATAAACTAACTTTTAAAGTAACAACTTAACTAACTTAAGTTAATTGATAACTGAAAAAGTTCATACAAAATTTACCCGGTGCAACCGGTGCGTTTTACTAAATGCCAAAATTGTGTGCGAAAGGCGGCCGAAAGTTCGAGTCTCGCCGGATGAAATGGTTTTTGTTTTTTCTAAATCTAGGATGAAGATATACACATTTCAAAGGCACAGCTCTCATTTCTGGAATCTCCCATTTCACCGCGTTTTCAACAGGTTGCAGAGCGATTTCCCCTTTTTTCGACTTTTATTTTTTCCACGTCAATGCCACGTTTTCCACGTTTGAACACGTACATTGTACTCATTAAACTGCCCTAGGAAACACGATCCGACGCACACTAACGGAAAAACGATCCGTGTTTTTCTAATTTTGACACCTTTTCTCTCGCGTTAAACTTTTTGTCTCTCTCACTCGAACACTTTCTGTGATGCCATTTGTCAATTGCAGATCGTTATCTTGATTTCTTTGTTTTCCACAGCTGATGGCTAAGATTTGTCTCATATTTTTGATCAGAGATGTTTCGAAATCAGTCTTCAGTAGATTTTCACGAGCTTTGAGAAAATGTCAAGGAATCTTGTTTTTTCTTTTTCTATATTAAGGAAAGAAAAAAAGTATTTTTTCCAGAGGATGGAAAACAACCTTCGAAGATCTATCTATTCGTATTTCTCTCAAAACTTGGAATAAGTTGTGAAAATGAAAATTTTCTAAGCTCAATTTGTGTTTCAAAACTTCTCTTTTTTGAATATGTTCATGATGCTAAGTTTTCTTTTCTTAGAATGATGCTAACAGCTTTCTTTCAGTGTGCAGCTCTTTCTGAAAACTATTAAGATATTTTTCCAAATTGTCGCAAAAAAAACTTAACTGCCTAATTCTAAACTACGTAAAAAGAGTGAAACCCGATCTTTTTATTTATCCGAAAAATTGACTCGTTGCTCGAGCTGTTTTAGGTTTTTCTAACAAAACGTCACAATCTCTCTCTCTCTCTCTCTCTCTCTCTCTCTCTCTCTCTCTCTCTCTCTCTCTCTCTCTATCTCTCTCTTTCTCTCTCTCTCTCTCTCTCTCTCTCTCTCTCTCTCTCTCTCTCTCTTTCTCTCTCTCTCTCTCTCTCTCTCTCTCTCTCTCTCTCTGCTCATTTCCTTCTTTGTTTCCCATCCCATCTTAACATTTCTGAAGCCATTTTATGTAGACAAATCGTCATCAGCAGAAAAACAACCAGTAATTATTATAATTCCCGCCCTGAAAACTTTGTCTTTTGCTCGGAGATTGAGCATTTCTGACGAGCTCATTGAAAAATTCCCCGATTGTAATTCTCGACGACGTTTCTATGCAAGAATGAGCACAGTCAAGAGCATTATCCCCTTGTCCTTTTTGTGGAATTTTTTAGCACTCCTGCGCATGTGTGTATGTTATTTCGGACAAACTAGATGGACGAGGAACCGCATTTGAAATTCTAGGAAAAGTCTGAAGATCAGGAAGTGAAGTTTGTGTGGTGGAAGAGTTAAAAATTGGGTTTTTGACTCTTTTAAGGAGCTAGATCAGAAATATTGGAACGGTCATCAGCCCTACCTCTCACTGCTAGGTCGTTTGAACAAATCCACCTGAGCTCTTCCTGAGGAAGCATTTGAAAAAAACAACTTCCAGAGATTGTAAAAATAACCTAAATCAGCTGTTTTTCATACACATTTGTTAAAACGTTCGTAAAATCTTCATACAAAAGTGCTTTTTACTAACATCTCCCGCATGCATGAAATTTCTTTTAGAAACTTCCCAATCTCCTTCCAAGAAAAATTTATCCCAGACTGCTTTCTTCTAATAACCGAGTCTACATAGACAATTATACACCAGTTTTCCTGAAACTTGTTGAGTTCGAGAACAACAATCCAATTTACGGTGAGTAAGTTATGGCTGACCAATAGGCATAAACTCCGCCTTTTTTCTAAAATTACAAAAAACGAACTGTGATAACTGTGGAGAGATCAAATTCATATACTGGAACGTTTTCGAATAGGCTCCGCCCCTTTTGTTAGCGTTTCAAAAAACGAACAAGGAGGTTCTTAGACATCGATCATATAATATCATTGGTATTGTTAATATGATTATGAAATTTTAATCATTATAATCTCAGTTCGGATATTTAGAGGTGCAACTGTCCCAATAATATATGAACAGTCCGTGTTCTGTCGCTATGGAAAAGGGGGGCGGAGCCAGGAGTATTTGAGATATTAATAGCCGATCAATATTGATCTGAATCAGAAAGAATGAGCTCAAAGAAAGATAATTTGGAACATATTAGGTTCTTTCTTATTTCATTAACTTGAGTAACTTAACTGAGTTCAATGATCAACCAAAACAGAAAATGAATGTTCTCTAGAAAATAAGCCCATTCTCATTATAGCTCGTTAGCCTTTCCAAACTGATGAAACAACAACAAAAGGGACGAATTAACTTTTGTCTTGTTGGAAGTTTCGTTCGCCAATGAAATAAATGAAAGCCTGAACTCGAAACCAATTTCCAATTTCACTCCACTTCCGTCTAAATCAGTGTTTAGAGCAGTCTGCACTTTTTTGCCGGCTCCATTTTTGGGGAATAAAATTTGGTATGTTTCTGAAGTTTTCTCTATTTTTTGGAAAAACTCGAGACTTAATTTCAATACCTCACCTCCTATTTTGAAGCTTTTTCTCTGAATCTCATTTTCAAAAAAGCAAAAATCAACTGACAGGTTCGAACCCCTTACTCTTCGTTTGTAAGTCTACAAGCAGAAAGTCCTCGCTACGCTCAGAGCCCCTTTTTTCATTACAAAAATGCAGATTTTGCTCTCTCTCTCTCTCTCTCTCTCTCTCTCTCTCTCTCTCCATCCTCTCTCTCTCTCTCTATCTCTCTCTCTCTCTCCCACACTTGCTCTTTCAAACTTTCTCTCTCTCTTTTCTTCCCCCTCTCCCTGGCCTCTTCTCTCTTCTTCTCGTACAATCCAAATGTGTTGAAGACTAATGCAAGCGCGGCTAGAACTAATGCAACGGTCAACGCGCGTTCGAATCTCGCCCCCGGCCACTTTTGCACAACCCCTTCCTCTCCCCCGACCCCATTGAAAACCAAAAAGGACCACCCAAAAATTTGCCTCACGAAAAGTGGGCGGCGCAAAGGGGGGCGTCCCCCTTGTTCTATTATTAATATGATAAATGGCTGATGAACAGTGAAAGATAGTCATTGCATCCTACAAAAAAAAAATATATGAAATGATAATGTTCCTGTCAAAAAAACAAAAATCGTCTGCAAGACTCGAACCCTTGACGTTTTGCACAAAAAATAGCCCAATACCACTCACGTCACAGAGGAATTCCGGACATCCTTTCACATAAGCAACTAGTGTAACCCATGGTGACGCAGCAGTCCAAAAAAGTGATCTAACACAGGTGCAACTTGCTTCTTTTTGCAAAACATGACGCTGATATCGAACCACTGACCTTCAAAATGGTAGTCATATCCTTAACCCACTAGGCCATGAGAACAAGCGTAGGCGAGAGCTAAATCTTCCCTATAGCCATTTACGATCTTCGATCTCGATTTCACAGCTCGCAAACTTTTCTTAATCTCTCTCCGGAACATTTTTGACAGGATTCCATAGCTTGTTCCTCCTACGGCCAAAAGTTAATCCTAGTTCAGATATTTCAGAATTTTTGGCACATTTACAGTCTCCCGAATGAATATATTTGGTGGTCATATTTTTGTGAGGCAACTTTTGAGATTTTACATAACACATATCTTCCTCTACCTGTAAAAATGTCTGACCTCCGTAAATCGGTTTCTTAGTTACCGTAGCAGTTTCGCTTCGGAAAAACATGAACGATTAAGTAATGCGCCTTTAATTTCAATGGACTGAAAGAAGAGAATAATAATTTAAATCCACAAAGATCTAACTGTTCGTTGTGAGAGTCCCGACCCTACCGTACTCAGTTTACAAAAATGCGACTGCCGCGAGTTTGAAATCGGTTAGACTTTTTGCTAGATATGTGCATTTAAAAAGTCTAGCGAGTTAAACCACAATTTAATGTTCAGCTGGCGTCCCACAAAAATAAAGCCAACTCGTCATAACCCCAGAACATCACTTGAACAGACGTTATTTTGTCCACCCACCTTAACCTTGAATAATTCACCATCGTTCATTCCCTTTTCAGCTTGTGTGTGAAAGAGGAGAAGTGTGTGTCTTTTTGTGTGTTACAAGTCGACTTTATTGACATTCGAGAATTTTTCCCACGATGAGAACATGCTGTTAAGAGAGGATTTGTGCAAAGGTTTTTGTCTGCTTTTTTTCCGTTGTCGGAGATTATGTAGACAGGAGAGACGCAGAGTCACAATGCCCCGCCCCCTTTTTGTGTTGTTACGGTAAATGAACTTTCTAATTTTTTGATGGAACTCAAGTAGGAAAGAACAATCTCGACGCCCCCGCCTCCCTTTTTCGTTGTTACAGAAAGTGAACTTTTTTCTGTTTTTTTTTTGGCATTTTATGATGTTCATTCGTTTCTATGCTTGTCTGACTCTCTCTCTCTCTCTTCCTCTCTCTCTCTCTTCCTCTCTCTCTCCTCTTCCTCTCTCCCTCTCTTTCTTTCTCTTCCTCTCTCTCTCTCTCTCTTCTCTCTCTCTCTCTCTCTATCTCTCTCTCATCTCTCTCACTCTCTCTCCCTCTCTCTCACTCTCTCTCCCTCTCTCTCACTCTCTCTCTCTCTCTCTCTCTCTCATCTCTCATCTCTCTCTCTCCTCTCTCTCTCTCACTCTCATCTCCCTCTCTCTCACTCTCTCTCTCCCTCCCTCTCTCTCTCTCTCTCTCTCTCTTCTCTCTCTCTCTCTCTCTCTCTCTCTCTCTCTCTCTCTCTTCTCTCTCTCTCTCTCTCTTCTTTCTTTCTTTTCTTTCTTTCTTTCTTCTTTCTGAGACGATAATCGCCTTACTTATTTAAAGTCTTACGCAGGAAGGAGATGTTTTGGCTACGTATTGAGAGAGTGACTAACAAGATTTATCTGGATATAAAGACTCATATTCCGAAACCCTACTTTTCGATCGTTCTTTTTTCCTCAAGTTTCCGGAAATAGCGAAAATGTAGGATGGATGCGAACTTGCATGTCTAGGTTTGTAGCTCACATGATTTTCCCAACATTCTATCATCTTTCACATCATAAAGTTTTAAAAACTTTCCAGAAAAGACAAAAAAGTATCCAGCAGCGAGGATACGAACTTTCATGATATTGTTGTCACTCTCGAAATAATTTTTTGAGGATTCATTATGGAATCTGATACTTGATTCCGACGACGTCATCGATGACATCGTTGGTGACATCGTCGAAATTTTTTTTTTCAAAAAAGTCAAATTTTGTCAAGATTTATCATAGAATCTGATACTCGATTCCGACGACGTCGTCGATGACATCGTTGGTGACATCTTCGACGACGTCGTCGAAAATTTTTTTTTCAAAAAAGTCAAATGTTGTCAAGATTTATTATAGAATCTGATACCCGATTCCGACGACGTCGTCGATGACATCGTTGGTGACAGCTATCGCCAGCCAACATCCAGCAATTTCCCCATGCCTACCCTCGATTCTGAGCGCACATCTTTACCCACTATACCAGACATCGTAAAAACTTCCAGCCCATTGAATTTTCCATCTCGTATTGCACTCAAAAGCCTTATTAAAGTTTTATTAGACGGGGTTTGAGTTGTCCTGTTGCGTTTTATGAGCCATGAAGACTTCCAAAGCTCTCTTCTCAGTTTTAATATTTCCGGAGATTTTTGAACAGAAACAATTCCTTTTGACATGAGTTGCGGTGAATGCAGTTGAAAAGTGGTCGATAGAGTAGATCAAATAGCAGTTACTGTAGTTCAAAAATTTTACTTTTCCTACCTTTTGTCAACCTAGATTCACGAATTGTAACAGAAAAATGTTTGAAGTAGGTAAAATCGTTGCGAACAGTCCGCAGCGTTCATTATGTCAAGTAAAACATTTATTAAAATACAAACACTTTCGAAAATGAAATCGAAGGTCGGCAATGCGGTTGCGATGCGGTATATTGTCTTATGCCTTTGCCTAGGTGTGAATTGAATCCCGCCAGATTTGAATTTTTTTTTTTAATTATCCAACTTTTTCTTTCGATTTTTTACAATTGTCAGGTTTTTCAAGTTTTCAGAAGATTGAGATTTCCAGTGATTCTTCTGTCTAAAACATGAATTCGTTGCGATCCAGTCCGCGCTAATTTTAAATTTTAAGTTTTTCATATTCTCGAAAAACATGAGACTCCAAAATACAAGGGAAGTAGCATCAAAAATTGTCGTGAGATAATTATCTGTTGACGATCAATCATCCAATTGACTTCTGGACTTGCATTCATGTTAACTATTCATCTTGATGTCTCATAATTTTCAGGCCCTTTATGATTTCGGATCAGTTTTATAGGCTTCCATTATAATGTTAATCTATACAGTTTGAACTTGATTTTGACAAGATTTTTGTTTTTGAACCATAAATTTACATCAGATTTTACTCATTTTCAAGACAATTCTGTTGTTTTTTTCTAATTTTTTATTCAGGCAAAGTAATGTCTGTTTTTAATGGATCTAAACTGGCTTTTGAAAAAGTTTCTACTGAATTTGAGTATTCTTACTTTAAAATTTTTGTGAAACTTATTTTCTATTTTTTAAGGTTCGGAGTTGATATTTTTCACAATTTCACTTCACTTATCCCAGGTTTTCTTAAGAAAGTGCAAATATAGCTGTATCTGATCCACTTTTCACTAGATCTAACTCTGTCCCACAAAAAGATGACCGACTTGCTCCAACCCAAGATCGAAAAGAATGACTCTACACTAGTTGCTCGTTCATTGTCAACAGTTTTGCTTTTTGACATCCATAAAATATCATAGAGCCTTTATGAGCATCATCAAAGGCTCATGCACATTGGAGCATTCGGCCGAGCTCTTTGAAGACCAGCTTGGTTTGATTACCCAAGTTAGAGGTAATGAGCTCTAACCACTCTAAATTACTGTAGCTACGCATTTATGCTACATACAAAATTTCCATTTTTTGTATAGGAAGTTAAAATGTCCGATCTCGATGGATAAAACGTAGACCCGGGTAGTCGTATAATTTAGACCCTTGTCAAATTTTCTCATATTTTTCCTCGTCACCTCATTAAAAACAGGAAATTACAGACTCTGTGTGGAGAGAAAAAACAAAAAATAGTGATCCATTGAGGGTTTTTAAAATGTAAAATTTCATCGTTCCTCGGAAAAAAAACTCATTCAACTTTTCCCTCAGAGAAAAAGCAAAAATACCCGACACGCAGTGGGATTGAGCCACTGACGATGTTTTGTAAAAATTCATGTTTCTAGGAAAACGTTTATTCAATGAATGAACAACTCCATTCAATTAACCGGAAAGCTTCCAATTAGAGGCATTCGGGGGTTTTCTTATTCATAAAATTTGCACATGCTGACTCACTTGTTAAAATCTCCGAAAACGTAATCTGATTACAACACTTCAGTTAACATTGCCTGCAAAACATAACTTGAAATTCATTCCGTCTTGATGAAAAACTGGGAAGCATCAATAAACAGACTACAACTTTTGTAGTTTCCAGTGTTTTTTATCTTGTTCGTGGAATCTTACTTTGTGGTGATCGGCAACCAGTAGGCTATGGTTAGGTTTTTGAGTAGGATTCGAACTTTCCACCTATTTAATTAAAGAAAAGCCACTTATTCATCAGACTATTCTGATTCTATTCTTCCGAGAATTCAAAATCGCTCAAGTCCGAACTATCCACCTCTGGTGAGAGAGCCTTATCTCTTATTCAGTACTCAGAGAGGTCAACTCTGATTGGATTGCAGTTTTTCTCAGACTAGATGTGGTTGGATCTAATCTGAGTTGCCTTCTCTGAGCTAGACCAACCTATAGTTTCTCTCTGACCTCATTGTTTGCAAAAATCACAGCTTAGATCTGAATTAATGGCAACTCTCTCCCCCACTTGATTATCCTCATTTTCGATCCATTCGAACTTGCAAAAATCGCTTCTCAGATCCGAACGATTGACTTCTCGCCTTCAAATCCAACATCTAATCCACTTAACCATCTCACAACATCCATGAATATGCCCGATCCCAATTTTCATTCTATGATCCCGTTGGTCCGACAACACCGAGGCTCCGCCCCAACCCCCTTTTTTTGCCCGCGTTTTTCTTCTTTTATTCTCCGCCAACGGAACAAGATGTCCGGATTCCCACCAATGGTGATTCAGATGGAGTGCAACGATACAAGAATCTTCGATCTCAACAATAATGTCACTTACGTCATCCTGGAGCTCCTGTATGAGTTCAGATTGTGAGTTTTCAAAGGAAACTGAGTTTTGTGATTTCTGAAAAAGTCGAAACTATTGACTCTA
>OZ022251.1:571872-579372 GCA_963978915.1 Caenorhabditis parvicauda | reverse complement strand
CTGTTTAGCAACCGCGAAGTTTTTTTTTCTTTTTTGGATTCTTGAATTTTCATTTAGCACCTATCGATAGGACATCAATACTAGAACAAACAGAAGTTTTTTGCAGATGAATTTGAGCGTAGCGAGGTTGATTTGTTGAGAGACTCCTTTCTCTTCTCAATATCGACTTTTTTCAACAACAAAAAATCACAATTTAGTTTTCACAATGAAGAACTTTCTGTCGAAAAACATTACCAAATTCGAAGACCAGAGGAGCTGCATCGAGTCGAGTGAGGGAATAAATTTAAAACCGCGTCGAAATTGGTAATTGGCTTGTGGTAATTATCGAAAAAGGGTCCCTAGTAGTCCGGGATCTTTGTGAAATTTACGAATGGACGAGTTCTAATGACAAACGCAGTAGAAAAGTGTCGGATCAAGCAGTGAGGGGAGGCGACCAATAAGAAGCGAGCACAAACTCCGCCCCTTCGTGAATCCTGCACCGCTGTAGATCAAATTACAGTTACTGTAGTTGAAAAACTTTTTTCTCTGACGTTTTCTCAAAATTCATCATAAAAAGCTAGTTATGAAGGAAAGTTACATGATTTGCAGTTTTTCAATAGCAATCGTCGAAACAAATTCGCTTGTTACCTTGAGAAAAAATAGGAGAAAAGGATGAAAATAATATTGTTGTGCGAATGCGCTCTATAGCAAATTGTCGTTCAATATAATTTGGGAGCAACGCGTCTAATCGATAACAAAACCTTTAGCTCGGTGTGTGATATGTTTTTATGTTTGCGCTAACTGTGTCGAACGAGCGCTAACTGTGTCGAACGAGCGAATTAAGGGTAAAGTTATCACAATATATTAACAATATGTAGTAATTCTGAATACTCGTACAGGGAAAGTGATTGTGAATAAAATATGGTTGTCATCAATTTGTTTAAAATTTAAACGTCAATTTTTTTCCTGGCATGTTTCGTTTAATACTCTCCCTTGATAGGGTCGAACTTAATTCTCATTTCAGGTTATTTAGATCGACTTTTTCAGACCTCCGACTGATTAATAAAAAATCTCAAGATTGATAAGCTCGAAATACACCTACCGTTATTCAGGCTGACAGGACATGAGGGCACTGACATACTTTCTATTGCTGGTTTTGTTTGTCCTTCTTTGTAATTTAATTCCTTGAATGAAGTCTACAAATTTCAAAATACAATTCGAACTGTCATAAAAGTGAAGCCAAACTCACCAGATCCTCTTTGAACAACATACGGTATGATGAGAATAAGCCGCCCGTGCTCGCCAGTCGAATGAGATGCAATGTGTCCATGTGTGTGTGTGGAGGTTCATTTATTGCATTATAACATTGCCACTCCACCCTTCATATTATGCAAGCTCTTCCTACAAATACACTGCGAAGGGTCAATGTATGTCTTGTATAGTCAGCTCCAAAAGTTTTGGCGGACCGGCAGTGGACCGTAAATGGGCGACAGATGGACTGCGAATGGGCGACAGATGGATCAAGCGACATATGGACTGTGAATGGACCGGCATTGGACCATAAATGGGCGACAGATGGACCGGGCGACAGATGGACTGTAGATGGCCGACAGATGGACCGGGCGACATATGAACTGTGAATGGACCGGCATAGAGCCGTAAATAGGCGAAAGATGGACCGGGCGACAGATGGACCGGTGGCGGGGAGAGTGCGCTGTGTGTCACATTTTGATCGGCATTGGATCGTAAATGGGCGACAGATGGACCGGGCGACAGATGGACTGAGTGACAGATGGACCGGGCGACATATGGACTGTGAATGGACCGGCATTGGACTGTAATTGGGCGACAGATGTCCAAAACGACCGTCGCCCATTTACGGTCCAATGCCCGGTCCACGAAAAGTTTTGTAGAAATTCTTGCAGTACTTTCATTGATTTTGTACTTCTCACTAGGATCTACCGTAATACTTCTCCAATAAACCCGCGTACCACACTGTCCTCGGGATAAAACATAGGGATGGAATAAGGTTGATCTTAATTTGATTGGGATCAGTTTGGAAACATTTGTTAAATTTCCAAAAATAAAAATATTTATTCGATAAATATGACAAATTTACAATCCAATGGCAATAAGAACACTTAAAGCTGTACCAACCGCTGCTAGGAGCCCTATCGTGCTATACACAGTGAACTGACGGATTTTTTGAATCTGAAAAAAACATTGGTGAAGTTAAAAAAATAAAATTCAGTGCTAGTCTTATGGAAAACACCAAAGAATTAGAGAAATGTCATACACGAGTTTTTTGAAGTTTTCATTGTGAAATGTTCTAGAAGTAACAAAAAATAGATGAACTAACTTTTGAATTCTTCGTGAACAAATGTGAAACATCTAATCAGTTTTTATCCGCTGACAAAAAAAGAAAATGGTTAACATTTAATAAAAATATTTTATATTTGTTAAAAAATAAACCAACCTTCTGAATGTTCCTATCATGAACATCTACCTTCTTGTCCACCCATACGAAAGCAACGCTGACGGTTGAAATAAGGACGAGAGGAATCAGAGATATGACCAGTATAATCGTATTGTTTTTCGATACGAAGTTATTCCCGGCTAGAGCTATCGCCGAAGCTGTAATGGTTATTTTCACGCTTTGCACGACCGCGTTGCGAGAGCTCTAATTTTATCAGAAGAGCGCAGTTACACAAATTGGAAACGTTGATACTCAACTTTCACAGTTTGACTACAACATTTAAAATCATTTTTCTCTATACACAAAGGCTTGCAGCAGTTATGAACAGCAATTCTCAACCTTCAAGCTGTAACTAAAGGGGCGTGGCCGAGCTTGATGCTCATTGATTCATCAAACTCACTCGCGAAAACAAAAGCGATGATTCCAATAGCTCTATGAACGTTATTAAAAAGCGGTCTCCTTGGGTTGTCCGGAGTGCATCTTAATTATAACCTATAGGTTAAGCTCTAATTAAGGTGAAGCTTACCTTAAAGTGCTGATGAAAGGTTGTACCCATGCCAGGCATAACGAGATTATTCCCAAAATTGCGTGCTTGCCACCCCAGGATGAAGCTGAAAAAACGGGATTTATTTATTTGTTTTGAATATGACCAAACTATGACCTTAAAGTCGTAGGTATGACCCTAATTCGTGTCACCTGAAAATAGCACAACTATAACCTAAACTTTAGTTTGAGGCAAATTGACTATGGCTTCAATGTTAACAAAAGAAGATCTGACTATGACCCTTCAGTTGACTGAAACTACCTAACAATGACCTGATTTATATTCAATCATTCTGAATCGTTTGAGATAGGTCTCGCCACTGGAAACCTTCTAGGAGTCGAGTTTCAGAAGGTCAAAGTTGAACGATTTTTGACGTCCACTTCAGATGCCTGTAACTTCAGTGTAGACCCTCAGAATCTGGGCAGACTACGTTTTTCGTGTATCTTCAACCTCCTAGAATCTATAGACTGCAAAATCTCAACAATTTTTGTCGACCCCAAAATCGAAAAAATCCATGGGCTATAGCCCACGGATTTTTCAATTTTCGACCCAAAATTTTTTTGTCTCTGAATCGACTGAAAACGGAGGAACTGATAGATTCAATCATTCTGAATCGTTTGAGATAGGTCTCGCCACTGGAAACCTTCTAGGAGTCGAGTTTCAGAAGGTCAAAGTTGAACGATTTTTGACGTCCACTTCAGATGCCTGTAACTTCAGTGTAGACCCTCAGAATCTGGGCAGACTACGTTTTTCGTGTATCTTCAACCTCCTAGAATCTATAGACTGCAAAATCTCAACAATTTTTGTCGACCCCAAAATCGAAAAAATCCATGGGCTATAGCCCACGGATTTTTCAATTTTCGACCCAAAATTTTTTTGTCTCTGAATCGACTGAAAACGGAGGAACTGATAGATTCAATCATTCTGAATCGTTTGAGATAGGTCTCGCCACTGGAAACCTTCTAGGAGTCGAGTTTCAGAAGGTCAAAGTTGAACGATTTTTGACGTCCACTTCAGATGCCTGTAACTTCAGTGTAGACCCTCAGAATCTGGGCAGACTACGTTTTTCGTGTATCTTCAACCTCCTAGAATCTATAGACTGCAAAATCTCAACAATTTTTGTCGACCCCAAAATCGAAAAAATCCATGGGCTATAGCCCACGGATTTTTCAATTTTCGACCCAAAATTTTTTTGTCTCTGAACCGACTGAAAACGGAGGAACTGATAGATTCAATCATTCTGAATCGTTTGAGATAGGTCTCGCCACTGGAAACCTTCTAGGAGTCGAGTTTCAGAAGGTCAAAGTTGAACGATTTTTGACGTCCACTTCAGATGCCTGTAACTTCAGTGTAGACCCTCAGAATCTGGGCAGACTACGTTTTTCGTGTATCTTCAACCTCCTAGAATCTATAGACTGCAAAATCTCAACAATTTTTGTCGACCCCAAAATCGAAAAAATCCATGGGCTATAGCCCACGGATTTTTCAATTTTCGACCCAAAATTTTTTTGTCTCTGAATCGACTGAAAACGGAGGAACTGATAGATTCAATCATTCTGAATCGTTTGAGATAGGTCTCGCCACTGGAAACCTTCTAGGAGTCGAGTTTCAGAAGGTCAAAGTTGAACGATTTTTGACGTCCACTTCAGATGCCTGTAACTTCAGTGTAGACCCTCAGAATCTGGGCAGACTACGTTTTTCGTGTATCTTCAACCTCCTAGAATCTATAGACTGCAAAATCTCAACAATTTTTGTCGACCCCAAAATCGAAAAAATCCATGGGCTATAGCCCACGGATTTTTCAATTTTCGACCCAAAATTTTTTTGTCTCTGAATCGACTGAAAACGGAGGAACTGATAGATTCAATCATTCTGAATCGTTTGAGATAGGTCTCGCCACTGGAAACCTTCTAGGAGTCGAGTTTCAGAAGGTCAAAGTTGAACGATTTTTGACCGTCAAAAATCGTTCAACTTTGACCTTCTGAAACTCGACTCCTAGAAGGTTTCCAGTGGCGAGACCTATCTCAAACGATTCAGAATGATTGAATCTATCAGTTCCTCCGTTTTCAGTCGATTCAGAGACAAAAAAATTTTGGGTCGAAAATTGAAAAATCCGTGGGCTATAGCCCATGGATTTTTTCGATTTTGGGGTCGACAAAAATTGTTGAGATTTTGCAGTCTATAGATTCTAGGAGGTTGAAGATACACGAAAAACGTAGTCTGCCCAGATTCTGAGGGTCTACACTGAAGTTACAGGCATCTGAAGTGGACGTCAAAAATCGTTCAACTTTGACCTTCTGAAACTCGACTCCTAGAAGGTTTCCAGTGGCGAGACCTATCTCAAACGATTCAGAATGATTGAATCTATCAGTTCCTCCGTTTTCAGTCGATTCAGAGACAAAAAAATTTTGGGTCGAAAATTGAAAAATCCGTGGGCTATAGCCCATGGATTTTTTCGATTTTGGGGTCGACAAAAATTGTTGAGATTTTGCAGTCTATAGATTCTAGGAGGTTGAAGATACACGAAAAACGTAGTCTGCCCAGATTCTGAGGGTCTACACTGAAGTTACAGGCATCTGAAGTGGACGTCAAAAATCGTTCAACTTTGACCTTCTGAAACTCGACTCCTAGAAGGTTTCCAGTGGCGAGACCTATCTCAAACGATTCAGAATGATTGAATCTATCAGTTCCTCCGTTTTCAGTCGATTCAGAGACAAAAAAATTTTGGGTCGAAAATTGAAAAATCCGTGGGCTATAGCCCATGGATTTTTTCGATTTTGGGGTCGACAAAAATTGTTGAGATTTTGCAGTCTATAGATTCTAGGAGGTTGAAGATACACGAAAAACGTAGTCTGCCCAGATTCTGAGGGTCTACACTGAAGTTACAGGCATCTGAAGTGGACGTCAAAAATCGTTCAACTTTGACCTTCTGAAACTCGACTCCTAGAAGGTTTCCAGTGGCGAGACCTATCTCAAACAATTCAGAATGATTGAATCTATCAGTTCCTCCGTTTTCAGTCGATTCAGAGACAAAAAAATTTTGGGTCGAAAATTGAAAAATCCGTGGGCTATAGCCCATGGATTTTTTCGATTTTGGGGTCGACAAAAATTGTTGAGATTTTGCAGTCTATAGATTCTAGGAGGTTGAAGATACACGAAAAACGTAGTCTGCCCAGATTCTGAGGGTCTACACTGAAGTTACAGGCATCTGAAGTGGACGTCAAAAATCGTTCAACTTTGACCTTCTGAAACTCGACTCCTAGAAGGTTTCCAGTGGCGAGACCTATCTCAAACGATTCAGAATGATTGAATCTATCAGTTCCTCCGTTTTCAGTCGATTCAGAGACAAAAAATTTTGGGTCGAAAATTGAAAAATCCGTGGGCTATAGCCCATGGATTTTTTCGATTTTGGGGTCGACAAAAATTGTTGAGATTTTGCAGTCTATAGATTCTAGGAGGTTGAAGATACACGAAAAACGTAGTCTGCCCAGATTCTGAGGGTCTACACTGAAGTTACAGGCATCTGAAGTGGACGTCAAAAATCGTTCAACTTTGACCTTCTGAAACTCGACTCCTAGAAGGTTTCCAGTGGCGAGACCTATCTCAAACGATTCAGAATGATTGAATCTATCAGTTCCTCCGTTTTCAGTCGATTCAGAGACAAAAAAATTTTGGGTCGAAAATTGAAAAATCCGTGGGCTATAGCCCATGGATTTTTTCGATTTTGGGGTCGACAAAAATTGTTGAGATTTTGCAGTCTATAGATTCTAGGAGGTTGAAGATACACGAAAAACGTAGTCTGCCCAGATTCTGAGGGTCTACACTGAAGTTACAGGCATCTGAAGTGGACGTCAAAAATCGTTCAACTTTGACCTTCTGAAACTCGACTCCTAGAAGGTTTCCAGTGGCGAGACCTATCTCAAACGATTCAGAATGATTGAATCTATCAGTTCCTCCGTTTTCAGTCGATTCAGAGACAAAAAAATTTTGGGTCGAAAATTGAAAAATCCGTGGGCTATAGCCCATGGATTTTTTTCGATTTTGGGGTCGACAAAAATTGTTGAGATTTTGCAGTCTATAGATTCTAGGAGGTTGAAGATACACGAAAAACGTAGTCTGCCCAGATTCTGAGGGTCTACACTGAAGTTACAGGCATCTGAAGTGGACGTCAAAAATCGTTCAACTTTGACCTTCTGAAACTCGACTCCTAGTAGGTTTCTAGCGGCGAGACCTATCTCAAACGATTCAGAATGATTGAATCTATCAGTTCCTCCGTTTTCAGTCGATTCTGAGACAAAAAATTTTTGGGTCGAAAATTGAAAAATCCGTGGGCTATAGCCCATGGATTTTTTCGATTTTGGGCTCGACAAAAATTGTTGAGATTTTGCAGTCTATAGATTCTAGGAGGTTGAAGATACACGAAAAACGTAGTCTGCCCAGATTCTGAGGGTCTACACTGAAGTTACAGGCATCTGAAGTGGACGTCAAAAATCGTTCAACT
>OZ022251.1:559126-571672 GCA_963978915.1 Caenorhabditis parvicauda | reverse complement strand
TGAAAGATGTTCTCCAAGCTTTGAACGAATGACCTGATTTGTAAGCCTCTGTGAATAAAATAGAAAGAGGTAAGGCTAAAGATACTGCACATTTTTTAAGTACAAACTGTGATATATTGTTCAGTGAGAAGTTAATTTTGGGTTCTAACTTAGACATTATATCGAACAAAATGTGGGGACTAAAATCTGGATGGGCATCCGAATCTTTCCCGTAAGGGCCATGTGGAGTTTTGGTGTTAGAGGAGTGGAAGCTCTTTGAAAATTCAGATACAAATATGTCACATTTGCCTGTATTGGATGTTGTTATGGTGCCGTCAGAGGAGAGTAGGAATTTTTCTGAGAATTTCTTAGTTTTTATACGGTTAGAAATGAAAGTACAAAATTTCTGATATGAGAAATCCTTAAAGATATTTTGATCTTGTTCGATTGTGCATTTGCGCAGAAATTTTTTGAGACTTTTTAGCTTGGAAGTTTTGTGTTTTTTAGAAGTTGCGTTATGGCAGCTTTTCAAATGTACTTTTAGTCTACGAATTCTAGATTTAACATTTAAGAAAGTCAATTTGGGTTTATCAGTTCTTTTTGACACAGGGGAATTTTCGATCAGAACAGAGTCCAAGAAAACAACAAATTTTTCGTATTTATGATCCAAATCTGTAAAGTGCCCAAAGAACCATGCCCAATCAACATTAGCAACTGTTCTATTAACATTATCATAATTGCATTTCTTGATGTTAATAAAATTTAGGTTAGAAGTTTTATGTGTAGGTGTAATTTTGCAATTAGGTATTGAGAACTTAGTCTCGAAGGCAATATGATCGGACGCTAAAAAGCCACCTAAGTTAATTGGGGTGGTAAAGGAGAAAGGTGTTGATGTTAAAAGAATATCAAGAAAAGAACCATGACCAGTTGTACCAGGTCTAGTAGGAAAACCTACTATCTGTGAAAGGGAATAGAATCTAACTAACTCTACTAATGATTTACAGCGGTAAATAAATTCTGAGCTGTGGACCCATTTCACATTAGGGAGATTCAGATCACCTAAGACTGTAACTGAGCTAAGATTCTTAAAAGATGAAGAGTTATTGAGAATCTTTGAGAAGAGAAAATCTTGCTGTTCTGCGTTAGTAAAGGGAGGGCGGTAAATTGCATAAAAAAGATGGTTTGTTATCTTGAAGGCAATGGAGTCAGAAAAATGGGATTCATAGTTTTGGGTTAAACACGGCAAGGCAACCTCGAAGACAGGAATATTCGATCTATAGATTACGATAACACCACCACCTCTAGTTTTCTTGGAATTAGGTTGACGATCGCATCTCAGAAAGTCACAATCAATTTCTAGTTCTTGTAAACTGGAGTGTATATACGAGTCAGGGATCGACTCGTCAAGGAATGTTTCAGTCAAAACCAATACGTCAATGAAGTACGTAGGAACAAGTGCCAGTGCCAACTTCAGCTTTTCTGTATTTAAAATGCTTCTAATGTTACAACAAACGATTTTTATTTCAAGAGACAAAGCCGAGCTGTCTGATGATGAATCAGTTGGCAGGCAGTGTCCCTAGTTAGCTGAAGTGGCACGCTTGTCACCGGTCTTAGAAGGAGCCAGTGGACGTTCGTGAACCAGTCTAATCTCCTTGAGGTCACGTACAGCGTAGCGAATTACCCCAGCCTCCTCGTTTTTTTTGAAGACGGACCTACGCAACTCGTACAATCGGTTGAGTTCCGGTTGCGTCATGTCTCTTCTTAGGCGAGGAGGTGGAGCATTTGCATGCGCCGACATGACCCCTTTGGTGTTCTCAAAGCAAAGTTCCCTCAGAGGTTTGAAGGCGGTAACTATGAATTTGTTACGAGCCTCCTCTGAAGTGAACTTTACCTTCAGGACCCGTGGAGATGTTGACGGTTTTTTTGGATTATGGCGAAAACACGTCACTAACTCATCCTGAAGCCCGACTTTTCGGCATACTTCATTGATGAGTTTGGTGTCAGCTTCGGCACCTACCTCATTTCTAGTGTCGGCTAGGCGCTCGACAACAGCAAAATAAGCCTTTTTGGCCATTTGCTCTGCCAAACGCTTAGCCTCTAGAGAGGCAAGTGCTTGGTCTAACACCAAACTTCTTGGCGATCCTTTAGTTGAGGCCGTGGTTGATGCACCCATGTCCATCTGCTCACACTGATCGTGAGAAGCAATAGAGCATTGGTTCATGAACCTCGCTTCGCTCAATTTCAAGGATTCGCTCAAGTTCACGTTGAGCCTGTTAATTTGGAGAGTGTTCTCCCTTAGGAACAACACCTCTTTCTCCAGAGCCTCAATTTTGCTTTCAGAACAAGCGAGAGCCTCAGTGAGACTCCTTACTTTATCCTCAAGCAAAAGGTTGTTCTCTTTTGAAAGAAGGAGTTGTCCTTTGAGAGAACTGGCATGGGGAGTGCTTGCGGTCATAGACGCCTTACTCTTTTTTATGCCGCCTGTTGCTGCAACCCGACCCCTCAAATATCCCGAACGAAGATATTTTCTCCGAGGGGAAAAAGATGGGGAGACGTTGGAGCAACCGGCACCATTTTTGACTGCCAGATTTTGGCTATTCCCGCGTTTCCGTGAGAGACCTTTATCAGCAGCGAGCAAGGGCTCATTCGATGACCCAACCATTGAATAATGATCCTAAACAGAGAAAAGGAACAAACAATCAGTCAGAAGACCGGAAAAAGTGAAAAATTGGAAATTAAAATTAAAAGAAAAACGAGACAGGCAGCGTCAACGCGGAGCGTCGGAATGATAATGATAATGAACCTCCTAGAATCTATAGACTGCAAAACCTCAACAACTTTTGTCGACCTCAAAATCGAAAAAATCCATGGGCTATTGCCCACGAATTTTCCGATTTTCGACCAAAAATTTTTGTGTTAGACATCATAAACGTACATCATAATCGTTGAGGCGACGCAATAATGACATCGATATTACCTAAAAACGACCTACAGATGAAGTACCTGAGACCCTAAAGGGACCTAAAACGACTTCACTATGACCTTGAGTTAACTCAAAAGTAACCTTGTTTGAAGTTGACTCAAACTTGACCTGAGCTTAACTTTACTCGGAACTTACCAGGTTTTACCCAGAGCCAATTCTTTGCAGATAAAACCAATACAAAGGCGGTAATCATCAGAATTATGGCAAACATGTTAGAAGTTCTGTGGACCTGAATTGACTTCTTGAAATGTGCGAATGGTTTTACAATTAGTTAAGAGACAAGACTACCATCAGCTGGACCGGAGTTCGGATCCGCATCGAGACTGATTTTTTTGTTTTTTTCAACCAGAAACTAACATGGAACCATATAAGCAAGCCACCAGGCTTAACCGTAGGCCAAGACGATCTGAGGACTCTGGCAAAGAGGAGAGCTGTAGGGACGAAGACATACCAAGCAAGAACCATCAGAATCGCTGAAATTATTTTCTAATAAAACTTTATAAAGAAGACACATTTACAGCTTACTTCTTAATATTTTTGTTAACATTCGGCAGACCCTACTAAACAAACTCTATAATCCAAATGTCACTGTACATGTAAGACATAGCGTGAAAGTGGTAACAAGAAGGCCGTTTATGTAAGACATAGCCATGAAAGACATGTACTGTGACCATTGACAATGAGAAAGGTCTTTATGTCTGACATGTACGGTTACCAAAGCCATGTAAGTCATGTACTGTGACCATTGACAATGAAGAAGGTTTTTATGTCTGACATGTACTGTGACCATTGACAGTGAGAAAGGTCTTTATGTCTGACATGTACTGTTACCAAAGCCATGTAAGACATGTACTGTGACCATTGACAGTGAGGAAGGTCTTTATGTCTGACATGTACTGTTACTAAAGTCATGTAAGACATGTACTGTGACCGTTGACAGTGAGGAAGGTCTTTATGTCTGACATGTACTGTGACCATTGACAGTGAGAAAGGTCTTTATGTCTGACATGTACTGGTACTAAAGTCATGTAAGACATGTACTGTGACCATTGACAGTGAGGAAGGTCTTTATGTCTGACATGTACTGTTACCAAAGCCATGTAAGAAAGCCATGTTTTCAAAAAAGAAAATATTATTAAGAGCACCGAGTTCGGGACTGTACTGACAAAGGCAATCGAGAATGGGACTAGGACGGCAACTTCACCCACGTCGATATGTAGTTTTTATAGATAAATTTTCATTCTTGATTCCAGGTCACAGTACATGTATAACATAAGTGGTAACAGTACATGTCTTACATAAATGATAACATGTCTTACATGTACAGTGACATTTGGATTATAGAGAACGGCAACAAAATGATTATGGAGTTAACGACAACTTACCATGCGCAATAATCAATTTGCTCGTACTAGCACCCTCGTTGCCTGCGTTCAAGTCGGTCAACAGTCTCATAGTTGAAATTGACGTTTTTGTATGTTGCGTTAGTCCAACCGTACTGGTCGAACCTTTTGCCAGAAGAAGGTAGTAAAACTGACCTGGTGAGTATTGGAACACCTGTAAATGTCGTTTTGTACAACTGCAAAATCATCCCGAGTGTGTGAGAGGGGAAGAGGCAGAGAAAGAAGGAAAGAGAAAGAGAGAGAGAGAGAGAGAGAGAGAGAGAGAGAGAAAGAAAGAGATAGAGAGAGAGAGAGAGAGAGAGAGAGAGAGAGAGAAAAAGAGAGAGAAAAAGAGAGAGAGAAAAAGAGAGAGAAAAGAGAGAGAGAAAAAGAGAGAGAGAGGGAGAGAGAAAGAGAGAGAGGGAGAGAGCAAGAGAGAGAGAGAGAGAAAAAGAGAGAGAAAGAGAGAGAGAGAGAGAGAGAGAGAGAGAGAGAGAGAGAGAGAGAGAGAAAGAGAGAGAGAGAGAGAGAGAGAGAGAGAGAGACCTGAGGATCTACATTCTCCGAAACATCTATTTCAGCATAGCAGTAGATGTAGCCATTTTCATAAGATACTGTTTGAGAGTTGATCTTGCTGGTTAAATCGTCCTGAAAAAATATTACTCATGAGAAAAATGAAAATATTGTTCTCAATTTTTTTTCATTAATTTTCTTAAAACTCACATTCATAGTGACCCTCTTGTTCGTGGTATCATCATTATACGAAAATTTCATCGATAAAGCATCCCCTTGGAGTGCTGAGCACTCTATGACATTGGTTCTAGCCTGGAATTTTTTTGTAAATCCCAGTTAGATTTCGTGATTTCCGAGTTGTCGAGGATAGAGTCTGCTCCCTCTATTGCTTTTTCTTTTTTTTTCGAAAAACAAACTACTGTATGAGATTCTTTTTTGAAATTCTGCATAATTATTCCAAATGCATACCATTTTTGTATCAGTAGAGAATCCAACAGCTACATAAAGACCATATGGGGAGGTAGTCGATGACATCAGCTCCAATTGCATGACAGTATCGGAAACCATTCTGAAACATCATCTACACACATGATAAGATGAACTCGAACCTATAAGCAACACCAAAGTTAGTCATTCCATCAGGTAAGTAGCACGCCTTTGTTATACCGCATTGAGTTGAGTTGAAGGCCTTAACGATGACAGTTCGTTGGCTTCACCCCTTTTTAAGGTTAGTTCTGCGCAGAACTATTATGATTCGTTAGCTCCACCCCCTTTTCAAGGTTAGTTCTACTAAGGACTGCTATAATCCGGAATGTTCATTCCAATGAAGTTATCCTAGTGGAAATGATGAAAGTTCGTGAACAGCTTTCGCCCCTATGTTGGTTCACACCATTGGTTGGCTCCGCCCAGATTTAGCTCAGAATTATAGTTTTGTGCAGCTATTCTGAATGAAAATACAAAACGTTGACCGTTAGTTGTTAGCGCCATCTGTCACAAGTTGGCTCCGCCCCTCTTCACGGGTGACTCAAATTTGTTATCAGAAAGTTTTTTTACCAATGCCCGAGTCCTATACGTTGACCACGCCCCTTTAGACCCACCCACTCTTACCTGGCCGTTATCTGGAGGTGGTTCTGGTGTAGGGTCGAACTCATCCAGGTATCTTTTGGTCGAAATTGTTTTCATGTCATGGTAACCTAACGTTGCTCCATCTTAAGAAAAACGTGCTTCTATTTTTTTGGGACAAAAACTCACTTGTACCGCCTTCAGCGAGAAGAAGATAGTAGGGTACGGTGGGAATATAGCGGAATACCTGAATACGGTAGCGAATAAGATTATGAAGGAAGGACCAACAGTTGGATCGTCTGAGGCTCCGGAAACGTTGAAAATGGCCTTGCAATAGAGTAGACCATCTTGGAAAACTATCGTCTGATTGGTTATGTAGCCTGTAGTGTTTCCAACAGTTCTGTTGTTCGCTGAAAGTGTGCATTCTGGCGTGAGATTTTTTAGTCTGCATTTTGTCGTGAGCATCTCACAACAGACGGCAAGCCTGCTTTTAATTGTGAGATAAAGCAAAAGTCGAAAAAAATTCAGATCCGCATTTTTCGTAAACAACGTTAAGAGGAAAATCTAATTGTGATTTTCAAAAAAAATGATTCTGAATTTTGTCGTGATCTTTTCTGAAGAGTATAATTTTCTTCGTGAGCAAGGAAAAACAAGTTCTGCATGTTTTCGTAGTCGCCTGTCGTAGGCGTGTATGCACAGAAAACACCTTTGCGCGTCAAACATACCGTAATGTCCGTTCCCTACAATATTATACGAGAACTTCATCGAATATTGAGTCCCTTGAATTGAAGAACATTCTATTACAGAAGTATTTCCCTGAACTTTTTTGTTATTTTTCGAATTATCGATTTTTACCATCGCTCCAGTAGTAGAGAATCCCACAGCTACATAGCGATTCAGCAAAGATTGACGTGATGTTAACTCGATTTCTAGAAGATAGTCACCGACACTCCTGAAAATGCAAAAATCTTGTCACGGTCGGGATTCGAACCCTTCAACTCACTTGTAAGAAACCATCATTCCATCGCATCCCTCTGGACAGTCATCAGGCATGAAACAAGCTTTCTCCGTTCCACAAGTTGATGTATCGAAATTCGGCTGGAATCTTTTACTGGGCGAAACCCGCGACATGTCCGCGACTTACCTGGAGTTCCTGCAGCGCGACCGGGCTTGAATTAATGCATGTATGCTTGTGGTGACCGAGCTGAGTGACTGAATCAAATCGATAGAATTGAAGGCGCAGACAACTTACCGTTTGTTGGTCCCGTCGCGAACAGGATGAAGTAGTACTCATTTTGGTCCCATTTGAAAATCTAAAGATTGAGTTAATTGAACTGAATTAAAGGCAATTACCCTGTCTGAGATAGAGCTCCCAGAGACTTTAACTAACGCCGAGCAATACAAGTATCCATTTTCGTTGTATCCAGTTTGATTCGTTATAAGAGACGAACGGACACCCTTAAACATCAATAATTAGATTATCGATTGAAACTCACATTCTCTCCGTCTATACGCACATTCGTGGGTTTTTCATTATTGTAAGAAAATTTCATGGACAGTCCGTCTATCTCGGAGCATTCCAGAACACTGTCATTACCCTGAATGATAGTTCATTTTGGGGGCGTGGTCAGCCAGTCATTGCCTTCGTCCACGAACACATGGGGTAGATCAAATTAGTTTACTGTTTTCTTACACACTCTACAGAAAAGATTCTGAAAACGACTTTAGTGTCAACGTTCTCTAAAGAGGCGTGGCCAACTAATCAACACTTTTCATCAGAGTAGATCAAACTCGCGTGTCCTACCAACAATTAGTGTAGATCAAAATTAGTTACTGTAAAGTTCAAAATCACCATTTTCTTATCATCCGAGAAAGCTATGGCCACATAGGCTGGAGCGGAGGCATCGATGTTACCGAAAATCTCAAAGAATATTGTTTCATTGTCGATTACTCTGAAAGAGATGGATTCTTGAAAAAAAGGAAATTTTACCTATGAGACATCCCCATTCCATTACATTCATTTGGAAGCACACAACCCTTAGTTTTTCCGCATTCCAAGTTATTAAATCCGATATGGTACTGGAATTATTGATTGATATTGATTTTTAATGAAATTACATTTTGAAGATATGTAGCCGGTGATGTCGAGTCGAAGTCGTGATGAGTGAGACCTAAAGTACATTATTTTTTTCCTTTTGGGCCACAAAAACATTTTATAGAGCTTCTATGATGTTGGGATGTTTATTGAAATTCATGTAGTTCATACGCAGTTCATAGAACTTTATGAATTTTATGAACCATTTATTTGTGAGTATATGTATATTGTTGATAACTGTTTTATGATAAATTTCGTTAGTTCAGTATTGTTCTGTTGATAGACTCTCTATGAAGTAGATAGATGGTCTATGTAGTTCATAGGCTGTTGATATCTACTCTAATGCGCTAATGATATCAAGGTAGTTCGTTTCTAGAGTAGTAAAAAAGAGGATTACTAGACGATATCATGGGATTCACAAAAACTGAATTGCGGGAACGACACTCCACTTGACACATTGTTTTAAAACTCACCTGTAGCTGAAGTTTGCCCAGATACAAGGAGCAAGTAATACTGCTGATTTGGATCATATTTGAAGGTATTTTTTGTCGACCCATCGACTAAAACCAAGCTTTTGCAGTAAAGTACTCCATTGTTGTACTCGACAACGTTATGGAAAAAGTATTGATCTGGGTTGTATGAGACCCGACTGTTCGTATTATCTTCTGGATTGTTATAAACACCGTTGTAAGAGAACTTCATTGAGATATCTTCTTTGCCTATAGAAGAACATTCTATGACACTATCGTTACCCTGAAGTTGAGTTTTGTTGATCATGGCATAATGGTTAAAGCTTTTGACGCTCGCATGGAATATCCAGGTTCGATTCTGATCGAACTGATTTTTTTGTTTTTTCCAGTCATAGCTATCAGCATCAGGGTTCGACCCCACTCACTCGTTTTCATTTTTGCCTTTTCTCAACCAACGCAGATTTCAGGAAAAAAACTCAGCTATAGCCTAAATTTACTAAAAAATCAAATCTCACCATATAATAATCATCGGAAAACCCAACAGCTACATAAACAGCGAAATTGCTTTTTGTTTCCACTGTTAGTTCGACTTCTAAGAATGAATCATTTATTACTCTGTAATGATAATTTATAGTTTTTCTCAATGTTTTCTTTGTTTCTGCATTTTCAACGTTGTTGAAATTAAATTTAATCGAGAAAATTCGCGATGGAGAACATATAAATGGGTGTGCACATATCTAGCAAAAAGTCTGACCGATTTCGAACTCGCGGCAGTCGCATTTTTGTAAAATGAGTACGGTAGGGTCGGGACTCTCACAACGAACAGTTAGATCTTTGTGAATTTGAATTATTATTCTTACTTTCAGTCCATTGAAATTGAAGGCGCATTACCTAATCGTTCATGTTTTTCGAAGCGAAACTGCTACGGTAACTAAGAAACCGATTTACGGAGGTCAGACTTTTATACAGGTAGAGGAAGATATGTGGTGTGATTTTCATTAAAAGTTTTGACATTTAAAAAAATTCGGAACTCATTTGATCTACTGGTTGGTCAAAACACACAGCACGGTGTTACACTTTTCAAAAGTGAGCGTAACGGGGGCGGGGCAACCAAGGATGGTCGGTCAAAGATCGCTTACTTGCATAGTTTTCAAATCGAGACCTTAACTACATTTTTAATAGCAATACTGGTTAGTCTTCTTGAAATATCCTATATTAACTTTCAAAACATTTTTCTTGTTCAATAAGGACTAAAAATGAGCAGAATACATGAAATAAGTGGGTGAAAATACCAATAAACAGCTGCAAAGCGGTCATCCGGAGCGGAAAATTGAATCTCGCGATTGGGGTCGACTGATTCGCGCCTTTTTGAAACTCCACCCCAACTCGATTTTTTTGATCTTGTTACATCGTGTACTAAGAGATCTGATGAATCGGCAACTCACTTATACGAAGCAGCCATTCCATCGCAGTCACCTCCCCAGCATAGAGTATCCGGTACCCAGCATCCTTTCGAGACACCGCATTCATTTTGGTCAAAGGATGCATGGGTGAAAGAGAAGCAAAGGAGTAAAATTAAGTTTGAGATCATTTTTTCTGAACGAATATTATTCAGCTGGATTAGAAGCCTGATATGATTATGACAAACACCATTATAGAGAGGGAGAGAGAGTGAGAAAGAGAGGGAAAGAGAAAGAGAGAGAGAGAGAGAGAGAGAGAGAGGGAGAGAGAGAGAGAGAGAGATAGATAGAGAGAGAGGGAAAAGAGAGAGAGAGAGAGAGAGAGAGAGAGAGAGAGAGAGGGAAAGAGAGAGAGAGAGAGAGAGAGAGAGAGAGAGAGAGAGAGGGAGAGGAGATTAGAAGGATAGAGAGATGAGAGAGAGAGAGAGAAAGAGAAAGAGAGAGAGAGAGAGAGAGAGAGAGAGAGAGAGAGAGAGAGAGAGAGAGAGAGAGAGAGAGAGGAAGAGAGAGAGAGTTATGACTAGAAAAGCCGGAACAAGTATTATTTGTCATCATGAAGCAAAGCAGAAATGATGATTTTTGTGAACTTGATGTCAAAAAATGTCGATTTTATGGTTACTCAGCCGATAACACGTTGAGAGTGTAAAAGAATTGAAATTCAAAAGCGATTAAAACAATCATTCCGATAAGAAAAACGTGAATGCTAAGAATTCAAGGCAGAAAGAACGTGACAATGCCAGCTCATTTAAGCTCTATGTTGTCAGAAGTAGTGCTCTTGGTGCTACTAGTCTCTAGTTCATTGTGAGTTTGGGCACATCAAAGTTTATTGTGATAGCACAATGCTGATAAAATCCGATGACCGATGACTTTTCAAGTTTTATCGCTGAACAGATTGTGCACTACACATGTGACTGTCAAAGTTCAGGAATGATTCGCTTCTGCACTTGATTGCATCGACGGGTTATGACTCGCTAGCCACGCCCCTGAATTAGAAAGCTTGAGACGGGCTATAACTCGCTAGCCACGCCCCTAAATTAGAAAGCTTGAAACGGGCTATGACTCGCTAACCACGCCTCTAAATTAGGAAGTTTGCAACAAGCTATGACTCGCTAGCCACGCCTCTAAATAAGGAATTTTGAGACTGGCTATGACTCGCTAGCCAAGCCCCTAAATTAGAAAGCTTGAGACGGGCTATGACTCGCTAACCACGCCTCTAAATTAGGAAGTTCGCAACAAGCTATGACTTGGTAGCCACGCCCCCAAATTAGGAAGTTTGAGACGGGCTATGACTCGCTAGCCACGCCCCTAAATTAGGAAGTTTGCAACAAGCAATGACTTGCTAGACACGCCCCTAAATTAGGAAGTTTGAAAGAAGCTATGACTTGCAAGCCACGCCCCTAAATTAAAAAGTTTGCAACAAGCTATGACTCGCTAGCCATGCCCTCAAATTAGGAAGTTTGAAGGAAGCTATGACTCGCTAGCCACGCCCCTAAATTAGGAAGCTTGAGACGGGCTATGACTCGCTAGCCACGCCCCTAAATTAGGAAGCTTGAGACGGGCTATGACTCGCTAGCCACGCCCCTAAATTAAAAAGTTTGCAACAAGCTATTACTCGCTAGCCACGCCCCTGAATTAAGAAGCTTGAGACGGGCAATGACTCGCTAGCCACGCCACTAAATTAGGAAGTTTGAGACGGGCTATACCTTGCTAGCCCCGCCCCTAAATTAGGAAGGGGGTTGATATGACTTATCAGAAGGTTAGATTGGGACGCACTATGTTTAGTTATCTGAACTTGATTTCATTGTATTCTTATTGGTTTGCCACGCCCCTAAACTTAAAGAGGGTGGAGCTGGCAAATAGAAATGATTCATCACAACAGCATCAACTAACTTTTTAAAATCAATATTGATCAAAACTTTTCAAAACCATCATCCTCACGACCAATCATTAATACACCACGCCGCAGGAGGGGCGGAGCTAACCAATGAAATTCAATCATTTCAGAGCGGCTCCCGCCAAAAATGTAACATGCTTCGCGTCGCCTGACAATCAACACAACAACTGCTCAACTGGAGGATGTTTCAGTCAGGAATACAAGGAAAAGGATGTGAGTCGGCGAAACCCGCGACAGGTCCGCAACTGGAAGATGTTTAGGCCTTCCTATACAGTGCTGGATGTATCAAGACGAACAAAACTTGTGATTTTCTTTTGTCAAAGGAATATATGCCAGCGATGTGCATGGCCGGTGGTTTGTGTTGAGCTTGGATAAAAATGAAAGCGGTTTTTAGGTTACTGTTGTTGCGTTGGAGATATGTGTAACCTGCAATTTATGGCGAAAGAAGAGTTCATGGACATTTCTCAGAAGGATGTGAGTTGGGTGCTACTTAATACAAAAACTAGACTGAATCATCGAATCAAGAATCATTTCCCTACAGGGTACAAAAATTTTTGTGATCATCAAATTTAAACTATGATCAAATCTTAACTTTGTACCCAACTAGTGCTTTGAACCTTACCTAAGCCTAAAATTTGAGGTGTCGGCAAAGATAAGTGAAAAAAGATTCGTGATTCAGTCTTCTTTTTCGTAAAAAATGTTGAAGCT
>OZ022251.1:501626-554126 GCA_963978915.1 Caenorhabditis parvicauda | reverse complement strand
TAATTGGCAATATGCCCATGCCTACGTTTTACTGTTGTATCTTTACTGTCCGCTTTTAGTTTTCAGGTCAGTACCGAAAAATGAAGTGTAAGTGGTGAAGAATGTTATTGTGCATCGTGTTGATTATTGTGGTAGTTGACAGATCGTCTTGTTGTGACCAGTAGAATTGCACAAGATGTATTTATTTAACTGTTCGCTGACTACATACTACCTCTCCTGTTTTGCCGTCAAACGGTCCCCTTGTACTAACATTTCTCATTTCTTGTTTTTCACTATACTAAATATTCTGTTCTGTCATTCCAACCCCTAATGCTAACTATCTCATGTAAATTATTATAGGTATAAATCCCTGATGATGGCGTGATTGCCGAAACGTTGGAAAATAAATACATCTTGTGCAATTATACTGGTCACAACAAGACGATCTGTCAACTACCACAGTACCGAAAAACTCACAATAATACAGCTCATGCTGAGTATCAGCTGACCAACACGTTCTCCCGGGTTCGATTCTCCCTTCTCGACACAGACGCGGTGCATGGCAGCGAGTAGTTGATCACGCTGACGTGCGCACACTTTGCGACCCTCCGATCCGAGTTTGTAGTTTGCTGTAGGAATCATTCATTCAGGAGCGTTCAAAAAACCAGATTACCAGTCATAAAGATATTCCCGCGTATACCTCTTCAAAATAACGAATTTCGACAAAAAATATGACTGCGCTACGCTCAAGAAATGGTTGCTTTTTGTTTGAGAAAAGTGACACGATAAGCTGATAAACAAAATTTCAATTTTCACTGTAGCTCACACCGAGCTAAAAGTGATCGTTATCGATTCAACGCGTTGCACGCAAAGTCGCTATAGAGCGCGTTCGCACTTAATACGAAAAAATGTACTGAATCGTTTCTATTAAGAATCATTTCCTCAAGGAGGGCTTACAAGGTGAAAATTTTTTTTTGTGATAATCAAGTTTAAACTTTGATCAAATCTTATCATCGTACCTAACTAGTGCTTTGAACCTTACCTAAGCCTAAAATTTGAGGTGTCGACAAAGATAAATGAAAAAATGATTCTTAATAAAAACGATTCAGTACACTTTTTCGTATTAACTGCGCGTTCGCACACCAACTTTTTTTCATCCTTTTCTCCCATTTTTCTCAAGTTAACAAGCGAATTTGTTTCGAAGATTTCTATTGAAAAATTGCAAATCATGTAACTTTCCTTCGTAACTAGCTTTTATCATGAATTTTGGGAAAACGTCAGAGAAAACAGTTTTCTAACTACAGTAACTGTAATTTGATCAACGGCGATGTAGGATTTACGAAGGGGCGGGGTTTGTGCTCGCTGCTTATTGGTCGACTCCCCTCGCTGCTTGATCCGACAGTTTATAAAACGGTTTCGGATAGTTACTCAACAAAAAAACTCACAAACATGCCAGATCGTGAGCAGTTTCAGCAGGACGAATTCTTCAAAAGTGATATTCAGGCGTGAAAATGGTACTGCCATCGTGTGCCACTGCTGTATTTTCACAGGCATCAGGGTTCTGAATTTTTGTTGAACCGTTTAACTAAACTTCAGATGAACATAAACTTCGTGTGTGGTCGATTTTTGGAGACAAAAAAATAAACAAATGCTACCCTGTCCTGACAGGAGCAGTTTCTGAAACAGGTTCTAAGAGTCACCACATTGCCTTTATTTGTTCGAGCTTTAAGCGGCTATTGCTGGCCGTTATTGAAGCTTAAGTATTTTTTTTCGTTATGGATAAATATTATTATTATAACATTGTACCAAAATCCTTCTGGGGAAGAGGAAAACAGACTTTTCTTATAGTTTTTACACTGTGTTAAGGATAATTATCTGTTCTCAAATGTCTCACTAAAACCGTGCCACATAGTTTTTCCCACTGTTTCACTGAAATCTTGTCAATTTTCTCTTCGAACTTAAACTTCATGTGTGGTCAATTTTCAAGGTTCTTTTGATGAGCCTATTATAATTCAAAAAAACGGACTTTTTCGTCCTTTTCTTCTCAATATTGTCTCTCTCAAACCGTACCAGCTGGTTTCTCTCAAGTATTTAAAATCAAACAGAAATCATACTTGTACTTGACGAGATCTTCTTCCGAATCGAAAAGAGTCCCCGCTTCTGGCTCTGTACCAGAAAGCGGCTCTGGATCCATCGGGATGTAATTCCCGTTCAGAAGTACCAGAATCTTCTCATCCATGCCAAGGCGGTATGTGTAGTAGGCACTGCTGATGATCGAATCCACTGCGCAGGTCATACGATACATGATGTTCTGTAATGAGAGATTTACGAAATAAACATTTGCTTTTTTGCATATTTCCTCACGAACCCATTAAAACCCCGAAATTTCGAGACACTTTTTCTAGAATAAACTAGAAATTTTGACAACAGCAACAAAAAACGTTTAAAAAAATGAAAAACAACTAAATCATGATATTCATGATTCGGAAGCCTATAAAATTTTCATTTTTCGAAATTTAATCGAGGTTCTACTTCAAGAGAATGATGGAAATTTTTGGGTTTTTTATCATGACTTTCTTTTTGATTGTTTTCTTTATTTACAGCTCTTTTGGAACATTTATATGTGGTGTTTCATTCCTCTTACAGATGAATAATTCGAATTCGACTCAAATAACTACTTCTTAATGGAAATCTCACCTTCTCCACTCCATTGAGCTGATCAAACTCAGGAACGCCTTTTACATAATCCAGAATCATCTGGAAATCTTGCTTGACCATTCCAGTGAACGTGCGGAAATCGAACATTTTCAAATCTTTCCGATTGTACGGCTGAAAAAAGTTTTTTTTGATTCTTGGTTGCATTCCACATGCTTACGGCTTAGAGGTTTATGGACTCTAACACACTGAAACATCATCACATTGCCTTGCGCCTCTCACGTACTTCCTCCTGGCGCTAGCACACCGAGCTACAGGTGATCGTTATCGATTAGACGCGTCGCACGCAACACTATATTGAACGCAAATTCGCTATAGAGCGGGTTCGCACATCAATATTTTTTTCGTACTTTTGTCTTATTTTTCACATCTTGACAAGCGAATTTGTTTTGCCAATTGCTGTTGAAAAATTGCAAATCGTGTAACTTTCCTTCGTAACTAGCTTTTTATCATGAATTTTGAAAAAAAAACGTCAGAGAAAAAAGTTTTTAAACTACAGTAACTGTAATTTGATCTACAGCGGTGCGGGATTTACGAAGGGGCGGGGTTTGTACTCGCTGCTTATTGGTCGCCTCCCCTCAGTGCTTGATCCGACACTTTTCTACTGTGTGGAAGGAGGAAGTACAGTAACTAGAAAATTTTACTCTTGATTTTTGTTTGGATTGTTCGAACTCTCTGATTTCGGGCATAAACTGTGTTCAGAAAATTCGGAAAATATTTTCAACACTAATAGCCATACGAATGTGAAAAGGACAAATAATTATTAGAAATGAAACATTCTACGAAAAAAAAACAGAAAAGAGAATATCGATTAGCGCCGTAAACCTACACAAAAAACTCTCTAACCGCGAATCATCTCTGTGCTCTCTCATTTTCGTCGCTGTTTTCACTTCGGCGCATAGAAGAGGGGAATGTTTATAATCCAAATTAGATAAAAATAATTGAAAGAAAATAATACTCACACATTCACAAACGACTTCAAAAAAGTCTCGTATCGGGGTATCTGTATACATTACTTTTCGCCGGTCGTTCAGTCCCGTCTCCATTTTGATCACTTGATTGATCAATTTGAAGATCGCGTCGTCTTCGGGCTCGATTGCTGAACAATTCAGAGATTTTTCATCAATTCCAGTAATAACCTCAGTTTTCAAAAATTCACCCTAAATTTTGGATTTATCGTTCTTTTTCGGAAATTAACATTGAAATTTTGTGATTGTTGATTCACTACTGCAACCTTTCCCGGAGTGTGAAAATGAAGATGAAGTAACTACAGTAGAGCACACCGAGCAAAAGTGATTATTATCGATTAGACGCGTTGCTCGCAAATAGGTATTTAGTGAAATGCACCCCGTTTTTTTCGAATATAAAAAACGCGATGTGTGTTACTATGAACACCTACTTTTCAGGCTTAGGTTAGGTTAGGGCTAGCTTAAGGTTCAACCTAAGCCTAAAAATGAGGTGATCGAGATGTTCTGACAGCAAAGTTATTAACGTTTGAAAAAACAGGGTGCAGTGTGTAGAGTTTGAAGTAGATCAAACTCGCCACAGTAATAAAATTTTTGAACTCTTACATTAACTTTTTCAAACATTGGTCAAGTTTTACAGTAACCTTTTCTATAGTTGATATGTTCATTTTGAAAGGAAGTTCGACGAACTTTTAGCGTGTCCATTATTCGATTTTGCAAACAAAACCTAAATGTACCTAATCAAACTATTACAGTAACCATTTTATCATAGTAATAATTTAGCAACCGTTTTACAATAACCATTTTGTTACACTATTCAATACTGTTACATTAATCATCAACTAAACAGTAGTTTGTTAGACTAGCAAAAAAAACTCACATTGGCCTCTTCGCAAATACCAATCATCAAAATTTCTTCTGCCAGGGTTGTAAAACACTTCCGGTTCGTAGAAGACTTCTGTGTTTGCAGTGGATGTGGATGGCTGGAAGATGAAGAATCATCGAGAGACCGAAAACAGTTCAATTTCGTTTTCCGTTTTGTAAAAGTAAAATCAGTGTGGTACATTTAGGTCTGAGGTACGACCGTTTCGGCTTGAATGTAGTACCCACCATCGTATACCTGGGGTCCGGATATGGAAGAATATTTCTTCTAATGTTTTTCTCGTTCTCTCATCTCATCTCGCCCACACCTGAGCACGGGCAAAAGACAATAAAACCGCTTCGCGACCGCTTTGCCGACTGTTCCCAACGTTAGTTTTATCTACTTCAAACATTTTTCCGTTACGATTTGTGAATTTGGGATGGGAAAAAGTAAATTTTTTTGAACTACTATATCCATTTGCTTTTCTTACACTTTTCAACTGCGCTTATCGTAGTGTGCAACTTTCACATCAAGTACGTTTCACAGAAATTACATTGACCTCGCGTGAATTTAAAAAAAATTAATTACACAACGTTGAGAGTCATTCCGTTTTCAGAAACTGAACATTGTGAAAAAAAATAGTGGACAACCACAATCTCCTTCACATTTCGAGTTTTTCAATAAAGTAGAGATCGTGGAAATGCAAAACGGCAATGATTTGACGGTTTTTCAAAGCACGAGCTATGAATTCCGTTTAAAAAAGAGGGAGAAAACAATTAAAGCGTTGCCTAGTGTGTCTACATCGTCTGCGAATGAGTGGACATACAACTTTTCTGGGTTCATTCGTCTTTTTTGCCCTCCTTATTCTTAATAAATAAAATTATTATTATTCTTGAAACCCCCGACTTCCACTTAGAAAAGTTTTACTTCAGCACCATCCGCTAGGTATAGCTAGTGGTTCTTTGAAAAACGCAAAACGAACCAGCGTTGTGTAGATCCTTGGTATAGTCCGTGGAAATTCTTCCTTGCCTAGAACCGAACTCTGGTCCAGGTCTACCACAATGTGCTCATCGTTCTCACTTTTCGGAGATGGAACTGACAGTGGAGGCGTCGTTTCGGTCACTGTAAAGAATAAAATTGGGGATAAATCTACAAAAATTGGTGATAGAAGTATTCATTTTTTTATTGCAGGTTGAGGTGAGGAAAAAACGATCGTTTTAGGTGTTTTTAATGATGTACTGTTTTTTTAATACCGAAAACTACTTCGAAAGCATCGAAAAAAAAATCATATTTTCATACCCAAGGTTCTCCAATGTTAATTTTCAGTAAATTATCAACGAAAGTCAGACAATTAGAAAGTGTTTGAGGTGTAACAAAAGTGGCAACATAACCAAGTAAACAAAGGTTGAAAGAATTTGACTGAATTTTTCTCCATTCGAAAAAACTTTTCGACTATTCCACAAAAAAGTGATAGTTCTGAACAAAGTTTGTTATATTTCCAACATTTAGTTCGATGTGCTCGAATATTTAAAGCTCACTGTACGTAGTCCCATCCTGCACAAAGTAGTTCTGGAACTCGTCATTCTGCTCAGGGTCTTCGTCGTAAATCAGATCTTTCGACCGCTTCTTCATCGTCTTTTCTTCTCGTTTTCTTCGTACCACTGAAAAATTCAGTTTCATGTTTCTGAATCGGCTAAAATCGAGTAACGTGAAGAAATTTAACTAATTTTTCAGAGACCCTCATCTTTCATATATGATCACAATTTTGTTAGTAAGCTCAATTTTATAATCAAAAAACATCAATACTGAGTAGTACATTCTCCAAAAAATATTTTTAATTTTTTTTGTTTATTCGAGATTATAAACCGATCAATAGCTCAATTTTTCTTTCTATGTTTTATACGAATCATTTTTCCTACTATTGTATTTCGCGGTCATAACTAACATCTCCAGACAACTTGAAGCAGAAATCAATCAATATCCTACTGTCACAGTATACTTTTAATGTATTTTCTAATCTCAAAAACCACTTTCTCCAGCAATCGCTATCATTCGTGTACTATCTCATAATCTTCCCACGATCGGCAAACGATAAAAGGGAAAAGTTTGTTGATTGTTGATAAGCGATGGTAACGACAAATAACAAAGGAAAACTCACAATCCATTCGCATTCCGGCTTCCAGACATGCTACGTAGCGACAGTGACGGCAGAGCATCCGGAGTTCTGGAATTTCCATCATAATTTTTTACAGGCAAAAATAAGACTTCTTCGAAATTTAGCTTTTGTAGATAAAAACCTGATTGTGTTCATGAACCATGCACATATCTTCCTCTACCTGTAAAAAAGTCTGACCTCCGTAAATCGGTTACTTATTACTGTAGCAGTTTCGTCTTGAAACACAAGAACGATTAAGTAATGCGCCTTTAATTTCAATGAACTGAAAGTAAGAATAATCATTTAAATCCACAAAGATCTAACTGTTCGTTGTGAGAGTCCCGACCCTAGAGTAGGCCTACCATACTCATTTTACAAAAAACTCAGCAAATAACTTTCTTAAATCTGGGAATGAACAACATATGCTGATCAAATTGTTGTTCCACGCGATAACTCTAAATGGCTTCTATGAAACGTATCCAATGTGGGTAACGATTCCGTCGAGATAAGTGACATGTTTTTAATTCACATGCGTGCTGTCAGGCAAGTTCACCATTTGCCATAACTCTCTAACAGTCACTTCCAGCGACTGATTGTGTTATCGGTGTTCCGGTAAGAGGAAACAGTTGTGATTCTGAGTTGGTCCACTCAGCAACTACCCGTTACTCTCCCGTATGGACTCTAACAAACTCCAACAATTCAACACTGTCTCGCCGCGTCTGCGTCTCGTTCCCATCACGTACCCTTGCCCCTGGCGAATTACAGTAACGCGCAGATTCCACTTTTAATTTTTGTATGGAATGTTCGAACTCTATGATTTCGAGCATAAAAAAGTGTTCAGGACATTAGGAAAATATTTTCGGCATTCAGATAGCCAAACGAATGTGAAAAAAGGACGACTAATGATTGGGAATGAAAAGTCATAGATGTCTACAGCCTATGAACTTCATAGAACATCCATCATAAAATCTATCAAAAGAACATGAACTTCCTATCAACGGTATTTCGTTTCTAGAGATGACTCATTTCCGTATTCTCCGTGGAAGCCGTTTAGCCGTAAAAGGATCTTTTTGCTGTGTTAATTCACCCAAAATCAGGCCATAAACACGACGGTCGTTGTCTTTGTGCGGGCAACGAAGAACCCGTTACGAAATCGAATTACCACACCGACAAACGGGCAGCAGCAAATGTCAAGTCTCATTTGGTTTATTGGTGGTGTGGAGAAACGTACTTTGCACCTTGGTCATTCGATCTAATTGGTGTATAGCAGAGTTGCACGGAATTCCGACTTCCGGCTTCCGACTTCCGCCCTTTTTTCACTTCCGACTTCCGACTTCCGTGAAAAATGACGAAAAAACCGTGAAATCGTTTCTATTCAGTATGGAATTGACCTATCACCTGTTGAGAATGCGTGAATATACAATATCTCTAGGTTTTTTCAACTTTTTTGCACTCCCGACTACCGTTGAAAAAATTCTACTTCCGACTTCCGACTTCCGCCTTCCGACTTCCGCCCTTTTTTCACTTCCGACTTCCGTGAAAAAACTTCACTTCCGACTTCCGACTTCCGTGAAAAAAAATTCACTTCCGTCTTCCGACTTCCGTTTAAAAAATTCACTTCCGACTTCCGACTTCCGTTTTGAAAAATTTTACTTCCGTGCAACTCTGGTGTATAGAACAGAGAGACGGAGGTGGTCGTTATTTGATAACAAGGAAAAAGGGTCTCTCTGGAATCGTGCCAATAATGCTCTTCTTCTACGGAATCCTCCATATAACTTGAGGATAACGAATCAAAAAAAACTCACAAAACTTGATTAAAAATTGCGATGTACCGACATCAATTCACTTCTAGTTCGAAATAACGAGATCATGTCAGTAAGAGATACATGAAACAAGCGAGATGCGCTACAAGCAGAAAAATGGTGACTGTTACGGGTCCGAACAGTTTTTCATTGGCTATGCACGACGCGCTAAATTTTTGACCGAGTCGACACCAATAGATCACAGAAGCACAATATGAACTGTGAGCTCGAAACACCGCATACAGAACATGTGAAGGCAGAAACAACGTACCGGCATTTTTCCAGTGAACGCTAACCACCGTTGTCAACAAAAACAGAGGACTGTTCAACCTTTAGTTTCTGCTCTACACAGATGACAATGAATCATACCTTGGATATTCCACTATTTCAAAGTCAGAAATCCCATGTCATTTTATCTATGAGGTATCAAAGCAAAACGAGAAGTGATTTGTGATTCCTAGTAAGATTGTCAACCAGAACTAAAATCACAAAACGAATGGAAACTAACCTAAACTCACGAGAAATTCTAGCTTGTTACCAATGTCTCTCTTCCCACACCAACTTCGACACAGACACCATCAGGCTACAACATCTGTTGTGTGGCCGTCGTGACGCATCGAACGAAAGCGCGCATTGATAAGGATCAAAATGTCGGGCGATTGCAAGACGTCAAAGTACATACCATGATGACGAAGTGTTGTGATCACAGTGTGACACAAGCAAAACGGAAGCGTCGACATGAAAACACGCCCGGTATATGATGTTCGCTACACAGTATACTCTGTTTCGGCTGTGTTGGAGGTCAAAGACAGATAAGGTGCAGTGAGTAACATTTTCCAGATCAAAAATTTCGAGAACCATCAGTTCATTGTTGTCACTCTTTCTACGTAATCAAGCATATGAAGATGAAAATAATGGAACAAGGAGAACGCCCCCTTTGCTCCGCCCACTTTTCGTGAGGCAAATTTTTGAGTGATTGATGATTATGGTACCTGACTGTGTTTCGAACATATTGGATTAATTCTCACTATCATTCCGGTATTTTTGAAATTAGTGAACCGGATTTGGAAAATTCAAGCCAGATCTGGAAAAAGAAATTCCGAGAGAACAATCGTGCCAATTCTAGCCAGAACATTCTGCCTGCAACCGTTTCCCTGAGGCCTACCATCGGATTCAAATAGAATAGATTTTGTATGCAATCATGTATAGGTCTAACCAATTTTTCTGGCAAAAAGTGGAAAACTCACCAAAATGAATTCGACATGATCGTTCAGTCCCAATGCACTTGTATTTCATTTGCATGGAGACGGTTCGACGGAAGAACGCTGCGCATGCCTGCAATATTACTTTTCAATTCATTGTATGGGGTTTAGTTCGTTTCTGAGTTTAGGCTTTCTTTCATACAAGATGTTCTAATTTTTGAACATCGATTCTTTGAAATTGATGTTCAAAACTCAAACACCATTGTGAAACATCACACACCAATCATTGCACTCTCTGGCATAATCGATAACATGACAATTTTCGAAGGAAAATATTTTTAATTTCATAACCTATCAATCACTGGAAATTATTGGCTGGATTGATGAAATTGCGTTGGAATAGAATTATTTATGGCTTTTCATGGAGAACTCCATCGGTTTTACAACAAAACAACCCTTTGAATTTATTCCATAAGGTGAAAATTGTAGTGTCAGCTCCAAATTACGAGATTTTGAAATATATTTAGATTTTTAAAGACATCATACATCAGTCACTGCACTTTTCTGACCCCAATCGATAAGATGACAATTTTTGAAGAAAAACAACACTCTTATCATGTCTGCACTTGAACACGCTGTCACGAATACATAATAGCAACAGAAAAACCTTCTTCGTGTTCTGTTTTGTTACATAGTCGTCTGCCTTTTATCGAATAACCTCATTGTTTACGCTTCAATTGGTGGTCGTAGACAGTTAAAAGTGATCGTGAAATTGTCGAATTTGAAAATATATATCAAAAAATCCCTACTAAACGTTACTTTTTGAACGAGATCGATAAGCTGATCCAAATTCAGAGAAAACTATTCAAAAATAAGAAATTGTGTCAGTTAACGTTGATATTATTATTAAAAATACGTAAGTGGGTACTCCACATCACATTAGATAAAATTATACAGTTCATAATTTTCAAGTGAAACACGAGTTTTCAATTTGAACTTACTATATCGATATTTTTTGGATCCAAAATATTAAGATCACTACAAAAATCGTCCGGATCACGAGAGGAAAATCATTTTCGATAATAAAAAAGTTGATTTTTCAATTATTCTTTTATGAGAAAACTCAATTAAAATATCATATATTCAAAAATCGATAAATCACTGCTGTGAAAAACATTTCTGATAACAAAAATCGATATTTTCTGTATCGTGAGAGCCCATGGATCGAGGTAATATGAATAGTTTCAATGAGAAATTACGATATTTCAATTTTTCAACGCATCAATGAAGATAGTGAATATTTCATACATTTCCAAACGCGAAATCTCACCTTACAAGATCTTCCACCAAAATGCATCGTGGAAGCATTGGGCGAAGCACAAACAGCACAAATTCGATCATCAGCAAATTTTGGGGACATCGCCCGATAGATGGTGGATGTCGCCGGCTCGTAGTAGTGACTCGATTGGTGATGGCGAGTGTGATGGTCACCACTAAAATCACCCTCATAGTACTGGTAGTAGTCCATGGTGGTCGTACCACCGATTGCGTTCAGGGACGGGAGTGGAATTTTGTGTGTGTGTGTGTGTGTGAGGTGGGGTGGGGTGGTGGACCTTTGAAAGGCTAACAGCACTACTCGTACTGATTGAGTTGTTTGTTGTGAATGCAGTAACGACTACACACATGCACACACACGTGACGCTGGACACTGGAAAGTGAAGAAAAGAAAAGAAGAGAGACAGACAGACAGAGAGAAAGAGAAGAACGGTAATGGAAGGTGGTGAGGTGAGGTGGGGGACGGCCTCTGTGCATTTGGTGATAAGGGATGTTAGGAGAATCGACATGTATTCAACGGGTCGATCGCTCTGCACGAGAGATAGAAAGACCATTTGATACCAGAGTGTGTAACAGAAGGTACATCATACTGCTGGTATGAAACAGAGAGAGGAGAAAGAGAGAGAGTAGGAGAGAGAGAGAGAGAGAGAGAGAGAGAGAGAGAGAGAGAGAGAGACCAATTCTTGTATATGGGGATTCATGAACATACGGTTTGAGTGATGAACTGTCATTAAAACTTGAGCACAAAAAAGAACAGTTGTTTTCTTTCTATTCGTGTTAATTTTTTTTAACCACCACGTTTCGAGCGTAGCGAAAATTTTTGGTTTCCCACTTCAATTTTTCTCGAAATTCGTCAATACGACTTGATGCATAGTAAGTTCTTTGATTCATAGACTTGGAAGAGGTTTGAGAACGTGTTAGCTAAGAAGCGAAAACTAGAAGGAATGTGATAGTGTAAGAAGAAGCAGAAATCAGAAGGCGGAAAGGTCAAAGGAGTATTTTTTGATAACCTACTGGCAACCCAATGGCGGCAATCGTTCTTTGGTGTCTCGCTTATGGGACATTCCACCAAACAGGGTGGATGACGAGGAGAGATAACAGCCATCTTTGGACTGGCACGTATTTCGAGAGAATTGGATCAATTTGGTTTGAGAGGATAAAAATACTTCGAAAAAACACATATTTGTTCCCATTTCTGAGACCAAAGAGCGACCAACAGACGAAATAACTATGACCAGTGAGCAGATGAAGGACTGTTGACAAAACGGCAGTGAAATGCAGGAAAGCAGGAAAACATTGAGATTATTTGGATTGTGTGTAGGTTTACGAGCACACATAGCTTCCTCTACCTGTAAAAAGTCTGACCTCCGTAAATCCGGTACTTAGTACCGTAACAGTTTCGCCTTGAAATACAAAAACGATTTACGTAATGAGCCTTCAATTTCAATGGACTGAAAATAAAAAAAATAATTTAAATCCACAAAGATCTGAGGGTTCGTTGCGAGAGTCCCGACCCTACCGTACTCATTTTACAAAAAACGCGACTGGCGCGCGTTTGAAATCGATCAGACTTTTTGCTAGATATGTGCTTATATGAGAAGAAAATAATTTTGGTTTACTCCATTTACCGTTTAACAAAAAAAGACACTAAATAAAAATATCATGTTTCACCCTGAATATTCAAATCATAATCATTCAACAATCATCATTAGGTGCGGTGATTTGGCAGTGTAATTTCTTACTGTATGAGGGGAAACTACAAAACTTTTAGAGATAGGGAAAGTGAGCTCGAGCACAATGAGCTCATGAATCTGACAGAAGAGCTAATCCTTCTTTTCTGATGGAAAGTTCAAAGAGCAGTTTCAGCCTATGAATGACAGATATTGAGATAGAAATAGATTTTTTGGTAGCTGGAAAACATCGTGATCCGGAATCGAATGATGTTTGGAGCGTATAGTACATGCGAGACAAAGAGGGAGAAGAGAGAGAGAGAGAGAGAGAGAGAGAGAGAGAGAGAGAGAGAGAGAGAGAGAGAGAGAGAGAGAGCGTCTCATTTCTCTTAAAAGAAGGAAAGTCAGAGACGGAAAATGTTGTTGGAAAGATCTTAGAGGGTCGGTTTCAGTTCAAAAATATCTTTTATCACCTAATGGCAGACTTGATGACCTATCTCCAAAACTTTTGGTGGACCGGCATTGGACCGTAAATGGGCGACAGTCGTCCCGGACATTTGTCGCCCAATTACAGTCTAATGCCGGTCCATTCACGGTCTATCTGTCGCCCGTTCCATCAAACTGGGCGACAGATGTCCGGGACGATAGTCGCCCAATTAAAGTCTAATGCCGGTCCACACAAAAGTTTTGGAGTATGGTGAGATAGAGTCATTCATGTGATTTTTGTGGGGAACTTCTTTGAATCCTACGAAAAAAGATGCTCTATGAAAAAACGTTACCTTCAAAATGAACTTGAACGAATCCGGTATTTTTTTGAAATAATAACGACGTTGTTCACGGAGACGTCAGTTAACAACAGCTTACAACGTGAATGAGCAACGAATGTGTAAATTCGCATGGTTTGAATTAATTTTAGGATATTTTAGGATATTCTCACATCAGTTGTCTAAGCCAGTAAGCAGACGTTAAAAAGAAATCCACAGGGGTTAGTTTAACGTGACGGAAGTCATAAGCGGGTAATAAGTTGTCAACAAAAAATTTGAGTAAAAGGAAAAAGATATGGAAACCGTGAGAACGGCATGAGAACCTTACGAAGACATAGTGCTGAATATTTTATTTACATTCGCTTTAATTACATTAGGTTGCATGATTCACAGAAAGATGGGAGTTTTCTCAAGTTCAGCGCCAGTTAACCACAGACTTGAGCCGTTCACAGCTGATGATGCCTCTTCCAGACGGGTTCCAAGCTACTGAGAGTATGGGGTTTCTGAAATTTTGCGGTGTTTAACAGGTTTGTTACAGGGCACATCTTCCTTTTTATGCGGCAAAGTGATACAGTCTCAAAACGGAGAGATGCAGAGACAATACCCCGTTAGAAAGTGTTTTGTGTAAGTTTACGTGACGCCCGGGATCTTCGATGCCCCCAGATAATGCTAGCGCGCGTGCGAGAGAGTAAATGAGACAGCGAGACATCGACGCGTAAGACACAGACGAGATAGCCCGTTGTTTTGGAGGGTGGTAGAGTCGGTACACATCTAAGCAGTAAGCAGGGAGATGTGCAGCGTACTGAAATCCGATGTTTTTTTACTGTGGTCAATTTTTTATTGTGTACTGTACATGGTTTCACACTACTCTACAATAAGTACATTTGAATGAATTTAGAAAAGTCTTTGCACACTCTCAAATTCTCCGTTAAAGAAAGTATTTGATAACTAAAGGAAAGTGAGAAACTTTGAACAGTATGGGATAATAATTTTTGTGAAGAGTTAAGTTTTGAAAACGCCTTCTGGGAAAAGGCAATTGAGAAAAACTAAGAGATTGAGAATTTCATGAGGTCCAAAGTTCCTCACTCCTGTCTTTCGAACACCGTGTCAGAGTCTAGTTACAGAGATTAGTGATCTCTGATGTTGGATGTAGAGTACCCGCGCACTCGACACTTCTCACAGAAACCCGCCGTAGACGGCATAACCTGCGAACCCTCACGGCATCGTATTTGCTTGATTTCAGTATCCGAGACCTGGCTCTTCACAAAAGTTGTTCTCCCAACCTTACCTGAGCTTATTATTATGAAAGAAAATTACTGTTGGATGCAGATTGCAGATTGAGATTAACCCATGACACAAGAGTGAAGGCAAGCAGATTATGCCGTCTACTAGGGAACTCTTCCCACAGTGCTTATTTGTTCAATGCTCTTGACATCATGTCTGCTACCTAGAAGGAAAACAATGTAAATTCAATTTTTGGATTAGCTTTGGAAAAAAATTTGATTTCGACGCAAGATGCTCTGTTAAACAACACTTGGCTTGTATTGAAACTCAACTTGAAGCGAACTATACGATAATATCAATAAGTGTCCATATGAGATGTTTCATGAGAGAAACGAACGAGTTTGTAGTTTAAAAACTTTTTTCTCTGACATTTTTACAAAATTCATGATGAAAAGCTAGTTACGAAGTTAAGTTAAATGATTTGAAATTTTACAACAGCAATTGGCGAAAAAAATTCGCTTGTTTCTGGCTTTAGGATGAGAAAAATAGGACAGAAGAATGAGAAAAATATTGATGTGAGAAAAATATACACCGATTGCTATTGAAAAATTGCAAATCATGTAACTTTTCTCTGTAACTAGCTTTTTATCATGAATTTTGAAAAAAACGCATTCGAGAAAAATTTTCAACTACAGTGACTGTAATTTGATCTACGGCAAAACGGGATTTACAAAGGGGCGGGGTTTGCACTCGCTGCTTATTGGTCGCCTCCCCTCGCTGCTTGGTCCGACACTTTTCTACTGCGCTTAGCGCAGTGTGCGGTGTGTGATAGGACCCACTGAAACATTACCGACATATTTGGATTCAGCGCACTGAAATCTACTGTAAAGCGGTCCACGGAGATCCTGGCGGTCTTTTTGGCTGCTTTTGGTCGTTTTGTGAAACGTCTCATAGCAATTGTTTTTCAAAACTCACGTATGAGATCCCTTGAGGACAGTCTCCAACCGTGTCGTCTTTGTGTTCCAGATGTACACGCAGCCAGTTGCACTTCCCGATGCCACGTATTCTCCAGTGGACGAGAAAACGGACCGCGTCAGGTCACTGATCACCTTATAGTCTTCTGCTGCATAATTGTGAACGTTTTGGTAGGTGCGAAGGTCCAGTACTGAAAGTTATTCATTCACCATGACATTTTCACTGTTGATTTTTTTTGAATCAAGAAACAACTTTGAGTGTTTGAATCTGGGATGCAAAAAGGTAGGAAATGAAAATTTTTTGAACTACAGTAACTGAAATTTGATCTACTCTACGATTTTCTTTGCTTACTCTTTTCAACTGCCTTCACCGCAGTGAGCGCGGCACTGCTTTTTCTACCTTCTCAGATTGTACAAAATTATCATTAAAATCATGATATTTCGTGGAATTTCTCTAAAAATTCAAAGAAACCTGTAAGTGTATCATCTCTTGTGGTACACAACAACTGAGTCTTGTCCATCGAGAGGTCCAGAGAGGTCACTCTGTAACCCATCGGCAGGATCTTCACAGCTTCTGACTGTCTGATGTCCCAAAATCGGATACTTTTGTCGAGGTGACTTGAGATAAAGTTGGGCGGTCCAATGACCAAGTCGAGAACCATAGATCCGGGGAAGAGTGTTCGTTCACAACGGCCATTTCCCATATTCCACAACTGAATTGAAAATGAAATGTTAGACGGTGGGAGGAATGGGAGATTTTTTCGCTGTATACGGTGTACCGAGATCGAAAAAATCGAGTGGGGGTGGAGTTTCAAGAAAGGCGCGAATCAGCCGACCCCAATCAATAGATTCAATTTTTCGCTCAGGATGACTGCTTTGCAGCCGTCTATTGATATTTTTACCCATTTTCCCATGTATTCAGCTCATTTTTAGTCCTTGTTGAACAAGAAAATTGTTTCAAAGTTATTGTAAGATATTTCGAGGAGACTTACCAATATTGATATCGAAAATGTAGTTAATCTCTCGATTCGAAAATTTTGAAACTAACTTTGCGATTTTTGACCGACCGTCCTTTGTCCCACCCCCCGTTACGCCAACTTTTGGAATGGCCGAAAGTGTCCAAACCATTCTACTTGGTGACATCGTGAAAATTTAATATTATCAACAGTATAATGAGAATTAGTTGCTTTTATTTCTTTCGGATTCAAGTTTCAAGAATGAAGTCGTAGTTTATTTTTTGTTACGAAAAGAAGTTATGTGCATTTTTTTGATATTTTTGGTTTTCTTCTAGTAATTTTTGTAGTAAAAAATGAGGAAATTGCTTGATAGTTTATGAAAGGCTAAAACTACCTTGATAGTCCGATCAAATGATCCTGTCACAATCTGATGGTCTTCATAGAACCTAGCGGCGGAAACCTTGTCCGTGTGGCTTTGGAATGTTGCCAACAATCGTTGACTGTCAACGTTCCAAAGGCGGGCTGTTTTGTCGACCGATGCTGCCAGGACGAGCCGTCTTCGTTCGTCTACATCCACTCTCAGAGCTCCAGCGTTCATGCCCGTTAGGGAACATAGCTGTAATTTTTTGAAATAGTTTTTTAGTTATCACAATTTTGTAGCATTGGCTTCCTTTACTTTTCTATTGCTGGAATTTGTCTGGTCGCCTGTTTATTATTATTCGATAATAAACATTTCCATAAAAACCTTTGACTTGGCCGGTTCCAAAGCATACTATAAAGTCAGAAAGTATACGAATTCTATAATTGTTTGACAACAATGGTTGGAAACTTTGAAAGAAAACATTCCTATCTGCATAGGAAGATGTACGTAAGCCTCGCGAGTCAATTGTTACGAGAAACATTACAACCTTTTTAATAAAATAGACCTAACTTAAAAGATCAGAACAGAAGAACAATACATTTTCAGTAATTCATGTTTCACCTCGGTGGTAAAAAAAAAATCAGTGTCATCCGTTTTTACAAATGTTAATAGACTCGGAAATATTACACCACATAGCTCAGAGAAGGCAACTCTGATTGGATTCAACCACATCTAATTCGGGATAAACTGAAATCCAATCGGAAAAAAAATTTTTTCTGGGTCCAATTCGAGCTGATTTTTCTGTTACTTTTAAATGCTCCAGATGTTCTCGAAACTTGAGTTAACAGATAGATCATGAACAAAAGTATTATGGAATGAATCATGATTTGTCATCATGGTTATTGACCCATTTTTCATTTAAAAAAAGCAAATTGAATCTAATCTAATCTGATAAAATCCGTCAAATTACTGGAATGACCCTGAGAATTATTTTCTCGTCAAACCCAAATAACACGATTTCATTCCGATCAGAAACACAACTCTGGATCCAATCAGTTTTTTTTCTGGATTCAATCAGTGTGGACTTCTCTGAGAGTATGGAAGTTTTCGAGATCAAATTTAAGTGACAATTTATTATTATAGCGGAGCGCCGAGAAGATGCCAAAACCTCTCCCATATCTCTTCCCTTGTGAAATCTGACTATTTCCAGTGTATTTCTAATCAATATTTTCGAGAAAATGAACCTTTTCGGGCTCTGCCCCGGCATCTGTATTCCATACTCGGACTTTATTGTCTGAACCACACGTCACGAACATCGTATCGTTTATCCATTCCGCATCTGTTACCTGAAATAAAGAATTTAATTGAAGAACCCTTTTTTTTTAGGAAGAGAGCACTTTTTATTTCTGTTTTCGAAAAATTGGGGAAGCCACCTTTCTATCCCCCCCCCCCTAGTCATGCTAACTTCGATAAGCAGAGTTGCACGGAAGTAAAATTTTTCAAAACGGAATTCGGAAGTAGAATTTGTTAAACGGAAGTCGGAAGACGGAAGTGAAATTTTTTTCACGGAAGTCGGAAGTCGGAAGTGAAAAAAGGGCGGAAGTCGGAAGTAGAATTTTTTCAACGGTAGTCGGGAGTGCAAAAAAAGTGAAAAAAACCCAGAGATATTGTTTATTCGCGCATTCTCAACAGGTGATAGGCCAATTCCATACTGAATAGAAACGATTTCACGGTTTTTTCGTCATTTTTCACGAAAAAAATTTTTTGACGGAAGTTGGAAGTAGAATTTGTTAAACGGAAGTCGGAAGTGGAATTTTTTTCACGGAAGTCGGAAGTGAAAAAAGGGTGGAAGTCGGAAGGCGGAAGTCGGAATTCCGTGCAACTCTGTCGATAAGTCCTATTTTTGACCTCCTGTAAAGTCAAATCTCACCTCGCCTTCATGAGCCACAACCTTGAACTTTGCCTTGCAGGGAATTATGTCACCGAGAATATCATCAGCTGATGAGTCCGGCGAGGTCGCCCCCTTAGAAGTATCTGATCGATCATCGGCAACATCCTGAAATCATTCAGTGTTTCGATTTATTTCAGAACGGTTTTTTCGAGTTCATTAAGAAACGTGATGGGCAAAAACTCTTTTTGATTTTCTCAATTTTTGTATCTTGAAAATATTTTTATTTATACCTGAATAGCTCTCCGAACGTCTTCTTGAATCTTTAGCTCCCGCTTTCTCTCCTGTAGTGCGACTTCTGCGTTCATGTACTCGGCGTGTTTCTCGCTCAGTTCAGTGATTTTCACAATCAGCTGATCACATTCCTTCTCCATGCGCTGAAGGATCATTGAATTGGTATCAGTGCTCCGCAGGCCAATGGAGAGCTCAATTCACCAAAAGTCTGTTTTAACTAGTTTACCGTGAGCTGGCTCATACTTGTTTATTTTAGTTTGTTTCAAAGAATATGACATCCCAAACAAGATAATTTGAATTAGTACTATACACAACTGTTTACACTTTTCTTTTTTACATTTTTTTTACATTTTTCAACGATAGATCACAAAAGTTACCGTTTTCTGCTCTCCTAGCTGCGTACAAAGAGCAAAAATGGCATTCTTCTCGTCCAACAGTAACACATTATCAGCTTTCAGATCGTCGAGTTCGCTTTCACTCTTCTCCAGATGCTGGCGTAACTGGGTGACCTGTAATCATTGGTGTTGGATGAAAAAAGGTTATAACTTTGAATTTACAGTGATACAAGTTCAGTGAACAATCTTGACAAGACTTTGAGAATATTGGAACTAAATTTTCGCAGAAACTAGTTGAGAACGGTTAAAATTGGAAATGATTAGGTGAAAACTTCTTCAAGTATGGTGAAATGATGTCATTGTGACGTCAGTGAAAGGAATCCTAGAAAGACGGGAGTGAGGAAAAAAAGAGCCGCAGCACACAAGTAGTAGTTCTTAACTACAGGTTTCCTGGAATATTTCAAGGTAAACAATCAAGTAATGCCAAGGTGCTGCAGACCATCGTGACACTACAAAATACTGAGCGTACCATTTTCTGTCCTAATCTTTAAAAAATAGGTAATGTGAAAAAAAATACCTGCTGTTTCAGTGACGTTCTCTCAGCTTCAATTCCTTGCATATTCGTCACGATATCTGTCAGTTTCCTGTTCGCTTCGATCAGCTCTTGATCATTGATGCTTTTTAACTTGTAAACTCGAGAGATTTCCTCTTTCAAGTTGGCGACTTCAACGGCATTCGGCTCGGTTGAATTACTATTGGCCACGTTGCTACTTCTCGACTGCTCTATTGAAGTTCGATCGGCAAGTAGAGAATAGTGCTTGAACATACGACGAACATCGTTCAGGCTTTTGTCACGAGAGTCCAACCCTGAAGGAAACTGATTTCATGGAACATTCCTTTATAATTGTTCATTTTTATCAGCAGTAAACAAAAGTCCAATGTTTCAGTGTACTTCGATCGCGGGTTGAATTATAGTCAGTGATTGATAGAACATTTCTATGGAAAAATGAAGGTTCAAGCTGTAGATGGTTGTTTTTGGATCAAAACGAGAACACCGCTTTCTGAGCGTAGCGACAATTATTCGATATGAAACCTCAATTTTTCATTCTAAATCGTCATCGAGTACAAATAAAATGTATAAATTCGTGAAAGAAATTCATGGCAAATCTCTATTTTCAGACTTTAATTTTATATTCCCTTTTTTGTTCACTGATATATTATTGTTGTAATTCCTACCTAATGAGAATTGGAATAAAAAAGGTCAGGTTCCTTACTTGAGATGCAGTTTCTATTCTTTCTTCCCATTATTTTTCGAGGGGAAATCGAGAAAATAGAAGAAAAACTCACGCTCCAGAATCTGCAATCGGTATGACGTCGATGGGGCACATGCTTCGGTCATTCTGAGATAAGCAATGTAAGAGAGGCAAAAGTAATAGCATTATGATAAAATCTTAATGATCGATCGATTTTATGACATATGATTGGAACTTGTGAGGTTCGTACTTTGCAATGTTACTATGGGACGGAAGGAAGATAGACACAGTGAATGGGAGAGTAAACAACAAAGCAAATGTATGGATCGTTTCCATGTGACAAGGATATGTTTCTAGTTTAAAGAATAGATCGAAAGATCAGCACCTTCGCAGTGAAAAAAAGAAGGCAGGTCAAAGTATAATGTTTACTAACTTGGTTCCTCTGGCATTACAGCCTGCAACAGCTGTAAGTGTACTATGGACATTGAACCTGATTTTATCGTTCAGTATTCTTGTTTCTTAGACCAGAGTAAAGAACGATCGCAGAGTATGAGACAACATGAAATGCATGTGAACAACTTTCTTTCGAATGAGAACGGAATCAAGGTACGACCGACAAAGCAGTGTATTACACTTGGGAACCAAAGAAAATATCCATGATTTTTCAAAAAAAAAGAGAGACAAATTGATTACTAACTGTTTTGTACGTTAATTCAAAACAAGATTGTTTATCTATAAATAATTTTTTTTCAAAATTCCGATGAAATTCTGGTGAAAATGGGAGAGGGGGAAAACCATGCTAAGTTCCGGTGAATTTGAAAAAAGTGAGAATTCCGGTGAATTGCGTGAAGGAAAGTGTCTTGCAACGAAGATCTATAGACCAACTTGGAAAAAACCTCGCGGTAGCATAGCTGTTTTAACTGAGAAAGGTACAGAATTCGATGTGAAGTAAGTTCTAGAATCTGCCAAAACATAAAATATATTATATGGAGAAGCTCGGAACAAGTATACTTTAGCAATTACAATTCGAGAACTTTTCGGACAAAAAAGAAAATTCGAATTTTTAGAGTTGCAATCATGCTCTATTGGACAGCCCGCGTTTCGTATTTTTGAATTTTTGAGTTTCACAATTAATTGCAATTTTTTTCTCTTCTCTTCAAACTGCTGATATTTGAGGTATCTATACGTTTCTTCAAAGCAGATTTGCTCAAACTCTTACCTGCTTTGTATTTAAAAAATTTCATTTTTGAAATCAAACGCGTGGTGCACTCAAATGATTTTTGAAATGTTCTGAGAATGACGCATTCTTTGACGTTTTACGTTCTCCAGTCATTTTAAACTTTCATTCCGAATTTTAACGATTTCGTTCAGACACCATGCCCCTCGATGTCGAAGCGCTCTCTGATGCGGAGTTGCGCTCAGAGTTGGTCGCAGCAGGTATTAACGCTGGTCCAATAACCGGCACCACCCGGAAGATCTATGAATCGAAGTTGTTGAAACTGCAAAAAGGTGGTTCGAAGGTGAGCATTGTACATGTCTGATTTTTTGGTACATATTCGTGCTGTCTAGTATATTAATTGAAAAAGTACAACAAAACCTTCAAATTTTAAGGTTCAGGCCAAGTCAGCCAAGGCCGCGACTCCCAAGCAAACTCCGAAACCAGTGCCAAAACCTGTGGCGACTCCCAAAATCACAGCACCATCGAAGCCAAAAACACCTGCAAAGTCGCTGAATCGTACTTTGGATACCAGTACGCGTGTTGCTTCTAGTTCCTCGAGACGTTTCAACAGTTCGGAAGTCGAAGATGAAGGTGAGAATGTTATTTTTTTATTTAAATGAGCTGTCGATTTTGCAGAATCTGATGATGATGAGATTCTTGCTCCCGTTAAAACTAAAACTCCAAACAGAAAACCGATTTCATCAACACCGACAAAGGATGTTACACCAGTGAAGACTGTGACAAAAGAGTACAGCTCATCGTACTCGACCAACCGCTCGGAATCTCCGTAAGTTTGTGATAAAATAGTTTAAATACTATAGAATTGCGAAATTCGTTCAAATGAGACGTTTCAGAAGTTTCCACATCCCTAACCTCATCACCGATTTTACTCCAAGTCTGAGCAGACTCTCGGATCACCCTGGTGCAACCCCACCAAGAAAGGCGAAGTGGGTATAGATTTGTTATCATTGGAACTATCGATTTACAGATCTGTCAGTAGGAGCGTCACCACTGTGTTCTCCCCGCAGTACACGCCGAACTCATTTGCTCAGAGTGAGTTATTGAAGAATCGTGATGAGTTTATGTTTTATTTTGTTTCAGAGAACCGGTTCGCGGATCTGGGAGCAACGTCTGCTGAGGAGGACGACGATGATGATGGAGTCGAGACTAGCCGTGTCATCTACAACAGCAACGAGACCGGTCCAACCCGTCGTGGACTTGTTGGAAAGGCTTGGGACAAAGTGCTTGGATATGACGTGAGTTTTTTTCACTTTATGGGGAAAGGTTACAAGTTAACAGCCTATTGAGTTTTTTGTCCCACTTTTGCTCATTTCATTAATATGGGATGTGATGACAATTAATACATCCAATTTTAAAATCTGTTTAAATATCATTTCGTAATCATGAACATAGGGATTGATTGAAAACAGAATTTGTGTCCCACACGTTGCGAGTTGGTTATCTTTATGTATCACCAGCACGCAGTTGGTAATACGTATACCAATCACATCGTATGAAATAAGTGATTCCAGTTCCGTGCATCAACAAAGCCAGGCGAGAACTACGACTTCCAAACCGGCAGAACAAGAACATCGGTCAGAAAGGACCCAAGAACCGGTATGCCAAGAGTGTACCAGACTAGCGTCGTCAGGTAGGGTTGCCGATATAATGATCTTATTTGAAAATTAAGTGATTGGTTGAAAATCATACTGACTTCACTAGTCATCCTGGCTGTTCTACTGACCATCGCGTTTGTTGTCACCCAGCCAAAAGAGACTTTCACCAGCAGCTATGCGGCTTTCAAGAGTGAGTTTTCAAATACAATTAATTCACAATAAAACGAAAATAAAGAGATTCTAAGCTTTGCTTCAATTTCCCATTTTTACCACTAAAATTATCACAATCAATTTTCAGAAACCGTACGCGACACTGGAAACTTCTTCTATCGCTATGCGATTCTGCCAGTCATTTCGGGACTAGTTGGTGAGCATTTTTGTATTTCTCGTTCCAAGAATAATTTAGATTGGTTCAGCCGTTTTCCTATTATTTTAACTATTTTACTCGTAAATTTTCTTTTTTTCTCACGGAGAGCATAAACTGACTGTCGAGTTTTCAGTAAAATGTACTATAAGTTGGAAGGAAAGACCCCAAAAAGAAAAAAAAATATTTCACTCTTGACCTTAGTACACTGTAAAACAAAAAAGAAAGACTAGAAGGCGACGTGAATATAAACTCGGGTACACTGTTCCAGCTGAAAATACAAGTAGATAACACAAGAACGCCGCATTTTCAGTCGTTGCTCTCGCCGTCGGCGGATTTTTCGGCTACAAGAAGTACAAAGAGGTGAAGGAACAAGAGGAGCAGGAGCTCATCGACCTTGTCGAACGTATCTTCAGCATCATCAAAGACGCTAAGAATGAGGGAGAACCATACGTATCACAGCCACACGTTCGTGACATTATCTTCCCACCAATCAAGAGGTTTGCATTTGAACATAATGTTTTTAAATTAACTGTAAGGAGTAAAAATGGCACCATATTCTATTATTGAAGATCCGAAAAACCTATATAAAATTTATTCATCAGCTGAATGTTGGCTTTTCAAGTTGCTTCTCATCTTAACAAGATTTGACCTTCAGCGTAATTTGCATCCAGAGTTGGGACCTATCCAGATGTGTTAAACAGATCAGTTAATGATATTTTTATGTAGAAAGTTTTGCGCGTTTTTTGTTCGGAGCGAGATATTTTAATTTAAAAACTGACTTTGAAAATGTGCCTACGTGGCATTTCAAAAAGTCATTTTTTAAATTAAAATATTTTGCTTCAAACAAAAAACGCGCAAAAATTTTCTACATGAAAAGTTCATTATTTGACCTGCTTAACACATCTGGATAGGTCCCAACTCTGGATGTGAATTACGCTGAAGGTTAATTCCTGTTTAGAAAACACTGCTTTGATTTCATGGAAGAAATACCCACCATTTATGTGTAAAAACGTCTCTCGCGCACAACTATGGAATCTGCGCGAACTTTCGTGTCATCCTTATGCAGGGCTCTTGCTCATCATCTTTGTATCACACACTGCGCTAAGCGCAGTAGAAAAGTGCCTGATTAAGCAGCGAAGGGAGGCGACCAATAAGCAGCGAGCACAAACCCCGCCCCTTCGTAAATCTTGCACCGCTGTAGATCAAATCACAGTTACTGTAGTTTAAAAAACTTTTCTCTGACGTTTTTTCAATAGCAATCGTCGAAACAAATTCGCTTGTTATGATGAGAAAAATAAGACGAAAGAATGAAAAAAAATACTGATGTGCCCTATAGCGGATTTGAATTCAATATAATTTTCATGCACGCGTCTAATCGATAACGATCACCTTTAGCTCGGTGTGTATTATTCAAAATTTTTGAAAATTATCGCAGAAGGTGACTGTTTCTGGTCAAAACACTATGAAATTGCAGAAGAGGAGCTGACCTTAAGCGCTGGGAAAGTGCAGTGGACTTCATCGACAAGCACGACTCTCGTGTGACCACTGAGGTTCGCGTCACCGCTTCAGGCAACGAATGCCCCGTATGGATCTGGGTTGGAGTCGAAACCAAGGGAAAACGTTACCACTAGACGATATGATTCGTACGTTTGTTTCATTTGATCATTTTGCCCTCACTGATTACATCATTATCAGTCGATTGTATCATTGAAAGAGGAAACTTACAAATTCTGCCACTTGAAGCTGTGATTTCTCCTATAAGTAACCGAATTTCGAACGCGTTCCAAAAAACCATGCGCGCTCCTTGAAACAGTCACCTTTTTTCGCCAGCTTCCGGAGATTCTTTTTTAACCGTAATTCTCTGATCAATCGCACTGTACTTCTCCCAACAACATGTTAGACCGAGAATAAGCGATGATATCGATTCTTTTTCCCCAAGTTTGTTTTTTTCAGAAAAAAACTTCTCGCGGAGTATTAAACTTCCCTCAATGTTTTTAATGTATAGCCAGTTACTCATTCCGTCTTCAATTTTGAACATTTTTGTATCGTTTGACTTGTAACTTTCAATAAACATGAATCTCTTGTATTCCTTGTTCTAAACATAATCGAAGTCGATTTGTTGTTTTCCCCAAAAGTACGGTTCAATATTATTCACGAGTAACGTGGAAACTTGAATATCTCATGAAACGTATATGAAGAGGTTCCAATGAGATGGTTCTCTGAATGTGATTGGGAAGAATCTCTTCGATTGGATTTCATTTTTCCGAATTCGAACTTATCAAAAACTTGAAACATCAAAACTGATTCGGTCTACTTTTTCCATACTCTACGAATCTGTCTAATATTCAGCCGCACTTTTTCTGTTAGTTTACACAAGCAGGTAGTCCTCGCTACGCTCAGGGGAATTTTTCCCTTTTTCTTCACAAAATCACATATTTAGACTTTGTGATTAAAAACAGAAGTGAATTTTTTAAAGGAAGGTTTTTCCCCATAGGTGGTCTGCTTATGCACATCTCTCTCCATCTCTCTCTCTCTCTCTCTCTCTCTCTCTCTCTCTCTCTCTCTCTCTCTCTCTCTCTCTTCATTCACGTCACTATATCAGATGTCGCGACGTAACGACTACACATCAATCGAAGAATACGCGAAGGCTCAAAGAGAAATGGGAAGTTGCATTCCAGAATTTCGTCAAATGATGGTCAGATCAGTGAAAATAGGAGCCGGGCTGGGAGTTCCTTTCTCGTTTTACGTCGCTTATGTGTAAGTTGAGGAGAGAGAGAGAGAGACAGAGAGAGAGAGACCGCCCCTTCGTAAATCCCGCACCGCTATAGATCAAATTATAGTTACTGTAGTTAAAAAACTTTTCTCTGACGTTTTCTCAAAATTCGTGATAAAAATCTAGTTAGGAAGGAAAACTACATGATTTACAATCTTTCAATAGCAATCGTCGAAACAAATTCGCTTGTTAACTAGGAGAAAATTATGAAAAAATATTGATGCGCCCCATAGCGAATTTTTGTTCAATATAATTTGCCAGCAACGCGTCTAATCGATAACAATCACATTTAGGTCGGTATGTAAGAATAGTTTCAGGCAGCATGGCACCCAGCTCAAGCCCTTCCTCGGAAAGTCCCTGGCGACATTCATAACGACAACGCTGACCTTCGGATGCCTAGGACTCATGGGTGGCACTTACAACTGTCTACGTGTTAGGATTGACTAAACTTCCTATAGTTTGTGATAACACTGCGATGTTGCGATTTTTGCATGTTTACATGTAAAACTTGTATCGACCATAACTCGAAAACCGAGCTTGTTCCGCATTTTTTGAAAGCAGTTCTATCATTTTCACCGTCTTTGGAAACCTGGGAGACTAGTCAGAATGCAGAATTTTAGTGTGTCCTGGTGGCATTCCCACGTTGTCAGTCATTCGGTGTTTTTTGGAAAATACGATTTTTTCTCATTTTTCAGTGGAATAATAACACGAAAATGCACGTTTCCAGAAAAGTACCGTAATACACTGCGTATAAGAAAACTGTGATGTTTTTGATCAATTTTGAGTTATGAAAACCTGCTTTTCAGTAAAATTTTAGTAACTCTCAGCATAAACTTGTCACTTCGCTACGAAAATTGATGGAAACCATCAAAAGTTTCTGGAAAAATCAGATTTTGACCCTTGTTTTTGCTTCTTACTGTTGTTATTTGAAGAAACATGACATGAAGTTTTTTATACACAGTGTATGTTGCCTGAACAACGGGTTCTTTAGTTAATGTTGTTTAGAATTCACTAGTAATAAACGTTCACATCTTATTTGAGTGAGATGTGCATAATTTGAGGGGATTATTTCCGCATGTTGCCTGTGCCAAATATGCCACCCAATTGGTGGATTAAAGGCCACGCCCACTTATGGAGAGCATGGTGCATTTGATTTGGTGTGGAGAAGAATGGGGAAGATGATCGAACTTGGATATGGAAAGTGGGAGAAAGATGCTTCACATATCTAGAAAAAAGTCTGACCGATTTCAAACGCGCGCCAGTCGCATTTTTGTAAAATGAGTACGGTAGGAGTCGGGACTCTCACAACGAACAGTTAGATCTTTGTGGATTTAAATTATTATTCTTACTTTCAGTCCATTGAAGTTAAAGGCGCATTACCTTATCGTTCTTGTATTTCAAGGCGAAACTGCTACAGTACTAAGTAACCGATTTAGGAGGTCAGACTTTTTTACAGGTAGAGGAAGCTATGTGTGCTTCCACCACTACACATAAAGGTTCTGAGCGAATAAGATTATGTACGATGAGATCGAAACGAAATGTGCATTCTTCACAGTCTGCAGGGCGAAGTGCGCCGTCTGAACTGTTGATTACAAGAATTTCAAACTATCGGGATAACTACAGTAACCACAGTACCTTGAATACGGTAACAGGATGCATACGTCAATAAACCTCACTCCCCTCCTCCTACCGTAATCCTTATGAGATTTCTCGGGCCATCCCGCATTTAATTATCTCATAGCATTTGGCACTCAAGAAGAGGAGCCGGCTTACTCTAAACTCATTCATAACCGCGCAGGGCGGATGTGCAAGGTTACTGTAGTCTAGTTGGTCTTCAATTTTTCCCTTGTTTTTGACCATAAGGTTCTTGACCCATTCGATTACTGTAGCTGAGTTTTCTCTCTCATGATCGTGTTACTGTAACTATTTTTTTCAACTTGTGGGATACTGTAGAAAAAAAATTCTGTTAGATACGAAACACGTTTTACTCCATGTTTTGATCTACCGCGTACGGTAGCCACGTTTCGATCTACATTTTACTGTAGACAATTCAAAGGGACCATGTACGGACGGAAACGAATGTTAGAAGAGGAATATTCACGGGATCGAAACAACCTTGATGATGATGAGATCGACGAAGAAGACGATGAAGAAGAGAGTGATAGTGATACGGTAGCTCAACGGCCTAATTTTGTAAGTTACAGTAACCCATATTACGGTATAGACTAGTTTCCAGTGTGAAGGAATGAGATCATTTGCCCCATCACACATGCATATTTCGTGCCACTACGACATTCCGTATCACCCACATTTCTTGCAACCACCGGTAAGTGTACGGTATTTTGCAGTTCAGCAGCTGCAAATTAACAGGTATGCAGCGTGCCGACGTTCACTTACACAGGGAGAGAAGTGATGCCGAGTCAGACGACGTTCTTCAATGGGGATAGTGAGGTAATTACCTTATACCTTACCACTACCTTATACGGAAATCTCTGAATTAGATCTAACGCAGAGACAGTGATGTTTGTTTGGTGTATTGGTTAGATCATTAGTTTTGAACTGGCAAGACCAAAGTACGACTCCTTTACAGTATTTTTCGTTCTGTTTTTTCAATTTTTTTTCATTTTCAGCAGTTCTGTCATTCTAACAAGCCGGATGAAGTTATGCGACGTTAGTTTTGAATTTTGAAGACTAATAAAATATAATTTCAGACGTTTGCAAAGCCGAGAGGCCCTTTTTCTTCTTTGGTGATCATCCGAATTTACCGGATTCGCCGTTGAATATTGTTGGGGAGGTAGGAGAGAGAGGAAAAGGGAGAGAGAGAGAGAGAGAGAGAGAGAGAGAGAGAGAGAGAGAGAGAGAGAGAGAGAGAGAGAGAGAGGGAGAGAGAGAGAGAGAGAGAGAGAGAGAGAGAGAGAGAGAGAGAGAGAGAGAGAGAGAGAGAGAGAGAGAGAGAGAGAGAGAGAGAGAGTGGGTGAGAGAGAGAGAGAGAGAAAGAGAGAGAGAGAGAAAGAGAGAGAGAGAGAGAGAGAGAGAGAGAGAGAGGAAACATCTCAACATCTCAGGTGTACTGTACAGTTCCCGGCAGGACCAGCTTGCTTAGCAGTACCACAAAGTATCGTGTGACGGTAGGAGAAATCCAAAGAAGAATCAGCCCACCAGAGTGTCTGAATGCGTCGTTGCTTGGTGGAATTCTTAGAAAGTAGGTTTTTTGGGAAATATGTCACAGCTGAAAACTGACCAATGAACGATGGTGTTAGCTCCACCCCCATTCTTTGATTGAGACCATTTTTTTCAACATTGATGGATCTAACCGCATCAGAGGTTAACAGAATTAAAGCTTTTGCCAAGTCTAATTATTTCAAATTTTGATCTTATAAGGTAATTTACGGTAATCTTGGTAAGACCTGGTAACCTTAAAACTGTCTAGGACTTGCCGTTCCGAAGTTTAAGGAAGTTAGGTTCTGTAAGTTTTTAATTTTCTGTTTTTCCAGAGCAAAGGCGAAGGACGGTGGCAAAACCTTGCGGGATAGCCTGAAGACCTTAGGATTAACCTTACCCGCTGGAAGGCGGAAGCAAGCTCATGTGACTGCTTGGACAGCGTTAGTCGAAGGTTTGTTCCTAACTGAAAGTTCAAAACAAGAACTTGTATGTATTTCCGAATGAGTTTTGAGAATTGCGTTGAAATTTTCTCTCTAAAAGGGGTGGAGCCAACCAATGATTACTTCAGAAGAAGCAGTCCACATGGCCAAGGACTTTTCCATGTCATGCGAGAAAGAATTCCACTCCAGAGAAATTGGCATTTACCTCACGAAAAATGCCTTAAATCTTGATGCGGATGTGATGAAGAGAAGGAACATGTTGGAACAGAGCAGGTGAGAAGTGGACCTGTAAAATGATTTAAGAAGTGGTCCTAGCCGCTTTGCAACCTCTTTGCACGACCCCTGCGTAGCGCACTTAATTCATTATTTAATTTTCGAATATTCTAGCTAATGTTTTAACCTGTGTTCCTCGTTTTCTAGTCATTATAATTGTTGTGGATTGTCCGAAAGCTCAGTTTCACCTACTGAAAACGTAACGATTCGTGACTCTGGCATGAGAAAAGGTAGAAAACATAAAATTTTTCTAACTACAGTAACTGAAACTCGATCTTTTCTATCGATTGCCCCGAAGGGTCCCCTTCCTTCTCTCTTCGCTACGTGGAGTCAGAGAGTGTGTACCATTGCTAGACATAGGCGCGAGATGAAAAGTTCGTTGAGTAAAGAGCGTGCTGAGCGTTGTGGAATGTAGTGACACAAGTTTTTCCGGATAATCAAATTTTCGTTTAGTTCAGGTTAAGTGAACATAATGCTTGAGAGAGTAGGAATTCTCCAAAATTTTTCTCGGGCGGACACAGGGCGCAAAACGGACCTGGCGCCTTGAAAAACACAAGTTGACGCCTCTCTCTCTCGTTTTTTCGAGGCGCACACAGGGCATAAAATGGATCAACCGTTGCCACCAATGCTGGGTCCGTTTTGTGCCCTGTGTCCGCCCGAGAAAAATGTTGAAGGAGGGCAAACCTCAACCATGGTCGCTGGTTCGAACACATTGCAACTGAAGATTTGCAGGAAAATCATCTCGGAACTGGGTGAGCTGTTGTCGTGTGACAAGACACCACTAACACCGGTGATTCCGAGAAATAATATCCAGATCGATCCGTCCATACAACATCATCTGTCACATTTTACTCTGGTGAGTCTCTCTCTCTCTCTCTCTCTCTCTCTTTCTCTCTCCCCCCCCTCTCTCTCTCTCTCTCTCTCTCTCTCTCTCTCTCTCTTTCTCTCTCTCTCTCCCTCTCTCCCCCCCCTCTCTCTTTTTCTCTCTCTCTCCTACCTCCCCGACAATATTCAACGGCAAATCCGGTAAATTCGGATGATCACCAAAGAAGAAAAAGGGCCTCTCGACTTTGCAAACGTCTCTGTCTCTCTCTTTCCTCTCCATCTCTCCCCCTCTCTCTCTCTCTTTTTCTCTCTCTCTCCTACCTCCCCAACAATATTCAACGGCGAATCCGGTAAATTCGGATGATCACAAAAGAAGAAAAAGGGCCTCTCTGCTTTGCAAACGTCTCTGTCTCTCTCTTTCCTCTCTCTCTCTTTCTTCTCTCTCTTTCCTCTCTCTCCCTCTCTCTGTCTCTCTCTCTCTCTCTCTCTCTCTCTCTCTCTCTCTCTCTCTCTCTCTTCTTGGAACTGAACTTTTGAGCTCCAATTTTCGTGTTTCACAATCAGTATATTCTGACGGGATACTCCCTTGAAACCTACTATGAAAACTTCGAAACACCACATAATCCTACCAACGTTGATTCCAGATGACTCACGGCTTCGGAAGCGTCGCCATGTGTGCCGTACTAGAATGTGTCAAATCGACTATCGACGAAAGCATCAAATTCCTAGACCGTACCTGTCCACCAGCACAGCCGCACGTTTTTTACTGTAACCGTTAGACCCCGCCCCTCTCGACAAATGGACAACTCGTCAACGGACACGCCCCCAACTCACTCTCATCATAACCAAATTTATTTTAGTACTTAGTAGGCACATGAAATGTCTTACAACAGACAGGAATAAATTATGTCAAAGTGGAGTTCAATCAATACATAAACAAAGAGTTTGGGACTTGGGAAATGACCTGTTTTCAATGTCAAATGCAAAGGAATGACATTTTCTGGGTGTTTTCATGGGGTTACTTTTCTGGGTAGATCAAAAATCATTTTCGGATTGATCAAAGTGACGACAGTTTTTTAAGAAATTTTTTCGACTAAATTTTTCACCAGAAAAAGTCATCGCTTCATTACAACCGTTGGGGATGAACTAACTAGAGATGTGTTTCCTGAGCGTCGCTACTCAGAACGATTCGTAGGGTTTCGGAGATTCTTCGAGACGCTCTTTGACGTGTCGTTTGAGCCTTGGCTTCGCCGCTGGTAGAACTGCTACTGGCACTGAAAGTCTCTCTCTCTCTCTCTCTCTCTCTCTCTCTCTCTCTCTCTCTCTCTCTCTCTCTCTCTCTCTCTCTCTCTCTCTCTCTCTCTCTCTCTCTCTCTCTCTCTCTCTCTCTCTATCCCTCTCTCTCATTATCTCTCTTTCTCTCTCTCTATCCCTCTCTCTCTCTCTCTCTCTCTCTCTCTCTCTCTCTCTCTCTCTCTCTCTCTCTCTCTCTCTCTCTCTCTCTCTCTCTCTCTCTCTCTCTCTCTCTTGTTCAAAACTCACGTCACAACAGGTTGAAACAGCTCCACAGCTTCTCTATCAGTTATAGATGGAAATGCATAATCAAGAATCAGAAGACATTCATCTGGGTTGCAGACGTCAGAAATCGATTGCACAGTTTCTTGCTGACGTGGAACTCGGAAGGTTCCTTCTTCGGCGTTTGACACGTCTGAACATGAAAATGAATAGGGTTGTTGAATCTTCATAAGGAAGGTAAAGTAGGTAGCATAGAAAGTTAGATAAGCCAGTAGTAACAACTCACAATCTAAGAATCTCCAGTTCATGTCTGGTTCGTAGGGAAGACCTGTATGCTCTGTTAGTAGTCGTTGAATCAGGATTCGAGCTGAATCTAGCTCTGCTTCTGCCTCGACGTTGATTATACCGATTTCGTAGGCTGAACGTTACTTGTTGCCATTTTGAAACATGAGCGGAAAGAGAATCATTTTCTCTGTAATTTCAATGTGGCGTGCACACGGCATGATTGTGACCGGAAAATGGTCGCACATTTGGAGAGAAATAAAGACGTGTGCATGCCTTCATCTAGGCGTGTGCCTGCCCCAATCTAGACGCGTGCCAGCGACTAACGAGACGCGTGCCTGCCTCAATCGAGTCGTGTGCCTGCCCTAATCGAGTCGTGTGCCTGCATCAATCTAGACGCGTGCCTGCCTCAATGGAGTCGTGTGCCTGCCCTAATCGAGTCGTGTGCCTGCATCAATATAGACGCGTGCCTGCCTCAATCGAGTCGTGTGCCTGCCCTAATCGAGTCGTGTGCCTGCTCTAATCGAGTCGTGTGCCTGCATCAATCTAGACGCGTGCTTGCCTCAATTGAGTCGTGTGCCTGCCCCAATGGAGACGTGTTCCTGCCTTAATGGAGTCGTGCGCCTGCACTAATCGAGTCGTGTGCCTGCATCAATCTAGACGCGTGCCTGCCTCAATGGAGTCGTGTGCCTGCCCTAATCGAGTCGTGTGCCTGCATCAATCTAGACGCGTGCCTGCCTCAATTGAGTCGTGTGCCTGCCCCAATGGAGACGTGTGCCTGCCTTAATGGAGTCGTGCGCCTGCACTAATCGAGTCGTGTGCCTGCATCAATCTAGACGCGTGCTTGCCTCAGTGGAGTCGTGTGCCTGCCCTAATCGAGTCGTGTGCCTGCATCAATCTAGACGCGTGCCTGACTGAATTGAGTCGTGTGCCTGCCCCTATCTGGACGCGTGCCAGTGACTAACAAAACGTGTGCCTGCATCAATCTAGACGCGTGCCTGCCTCCATCAAGTCGTGTGCCTGCCCCAATGGAGTCGTGTGCCTGCCCTAATCGAGTCATGTGCCTGCATCAATCTAGACGCGTGCCTGCCTCAATCGAGTCGTGTGCCTTTCCCAATCGAGTAGGTAACTTGTGGATTCCCTGCTTGTAGAAACCTAACGGACCAATGGACTATTCCCCTTTTCAACTCGACTAATGCTTTCTGTTGAGAGCACCATCAGAACAGGAAATATCAAAGCTACGCTCAAAAAATAAACTTTGTCAATCATTTTTTGACAATCAGGGATACCACAAGTTTTACGAAAGTTGGCGATACATTTCTCATCATAGTTTGTGAAAAATCTTTGTCGATTACCAGTATCTTTCAGCCTCTCGAACAGCTCCTTGTAATTGTCATAGTCAGATCTCCCAACCACTATGACTGGTAGTTGCATTATTAGGGATGTAGACTGCACCTGTAAATTTAAAATTTCCAAGACGTGAAGCCGTAAAGAAAGAAAGGTAAATCTTATTAGGGTCTCGAGAAGCATAGTAGTTTGAAAAGCTACAATCAATATCACTTCTGAAGGTTCATAAATCTTGTAATTTTCGTTAGAACATTTTTCAAGACGCACGTGGCTTGTGAATCTACAAAAAATCAGAGAATCACTTTTGAATGCTTATTGGAATTTTTTTCTACAAGTCAATATCCCCAATGAATAAAATGCTCATGTAAAAATTTCAATCATTCAGTTATTGATTTATTGACTTTTCATCCATTAAAAGTTGAAGGCGCATAGCTCGGCTCACCTGAGAGTCTCGATGTGATTTCGTGTTTCTTCTCATCAGATTCGGCGTACATGGGACCTTTTTCTCCCTTCTCAACATTGGAACTTTACTGTGAAAGTTCAACGAGATCACTGACGGCGCTAACATAACCGGCTCTCCGTCGACCTGAAACAAGGTTTTCGAGCAGTGTAACATTAGAAAGTAATCAAAAGAGCATCAGATCATGATATTCAGAAATCCTGAACGTTTTTGACTTCCGACTTCCGTTTAACAAATTCTACTTCCAACTTCCGTCAAAAACTTTTTTTTTTGTGAAAAATGACGAAAAACCGTGAAAGCGTTTCTACTAAGTATGGAATTGATCTATCACCTGTTGAGAATGCACGAATATACAATATCTCTGGGTTTTTCAACTTTTTTGCACTCCCGACTACCATCGAAAAATTCTACTTCCGACTTCCGACTTCCGCCTTCCGACTTCCGCCCTTTTTTCACTTCCGACTTCCGACTTTCGTGAAAAAAATTTCACTTCCGTCTTCCGACTTCCGACTTCCGTTTAAAAAATTCACTTCCGACTTCCGTTTCGAAAATTTTTACTTCCGTGCAACTCTGATAGAGATGTTTGAAATTTATGAGAAACAATTTAACTGTTCTCAGCCGTTCATTCACAACTATTCAAGAGGTCGAGGTACTAAATGTTGACATTGGGGAGTTTCTTACGACAGATTTGAAGTAACTTTAGAAAGAAGACTCGCTACGCTCAAAAAATCATGCTTACCTGCATTGGAATTGGCTTTTGTGTGATGACCCGTACTCGTGAGCATTGTGTTATTCTCTCTCCTTTTCCTCCCATTTGAAGGGCTGCCTGAGATTGGTTGAGTTATCCAAGTTTTAGGTAAGCGACCTGTTCTGGTTTTTACTGAACATCATAGGAAAAAAGGTGTCTCAGAAAAATGAAGTCACACTTTATATCCGTAAAGTCGTGCGGAAGATAGTCACCGTTTTTGATAAAACCATCAGAAGTTTTTTCATGGAACAAAGTCTGTATTACTTGAAGCATATGATCCCATTCTATTTGAGACAATGCGTTTTTTTTCTGGGACAACTGGCTACATTCTATTGCGGCATATGCAGTACCGTCCATAAAGATACGAACTCTGACATTTTTGGCATATATCAACCTGGAATATTCGGATCGGTCTGTGACTTTCGGAGACGTCGAAGAAAACATTTTTTGTTTGAAAATAAGGAAACCAAAAAATCATTTTCTCAAAACTTGTCAAAATCAAATTTTTCCACTTTAAATTTAATTTTAGTTTTTCACAAAATTCAATAAAAGGTTTCATGTAAAGTGGAAAAATTTGATTTTGAGTTCATAAAAATGTTTTTTCCGACACATCTGAAAGTTACAGATCAGTTCGAAACTCCCAAGTTGATATATGCCAAAAATGTAAGGGTTCGTATCTTTATGGACGGTACTGTAACTCTTTTCTTTGCAAATCGACAATATACTAGTAAGACGAGTGATCATATTTTACTGGGACAATAGGCTATACTGTTTTGGCAAATTTTCTTTTATTTCAGGACAAGTGACAATATTTTTTCGGGACAGTCCTCAGATCCGAAAACTAACCAACGTGGCAGTCGTGAACCCCAGAACTTCAATTTTCCCATCACAGCAACTGGTCCTACTGTCAGTACTGTCTCCCCACGGAACCGTTCCACCGGCGTAGTAAGTGATGTTGTGGAACAAGATGCAATGTAATTTGAGTTCTTTGATTCTTGGTGTCATGTCTACACCATCGCACTGAAATTCGTGTATTTTGGCATCAATTTTTGAAAAATGCTACAAGAATGACATTTTCTCATTCGATATAGATATATTTTAGCTACAAAAACTATATTTTTTCGAAAAAACGAAAAATTTGCCGCCAGCAGGGGTCGAACCTGCGACCTTGGGCTTATTAGACCCACGCTCTAACCGACTGAGCTATGGCGGCGCAACCTCGTCGTTTCAAAGTTAGATCTTTTCCGAAAATGTGACACATTTTAACAGGTTCGCAGTTTTTGCCGCAACCAATAGCAAACACGTCACAGAGACAACGTAGTAGCGCGGTTTCTAACCGCGGGATACTGAAACACCGCAGGCGGTAAATTCGGGCGAGTGGGATTCCCAACCCTAGCCACAAACCTCAAGCTTCACAAATTCAGACAGATCCTTCCAACTTCTTTTGAACAAGTCGATCGTTCCCAAGCCACCGTAGGCTATTCGGTTTTTGAGACGGCTGTTAAGCATTTGAGGGTTCGCACCTTAATTTGGTTAGGTGAGCTAAGAACTCAATAATTACATTAGCGTTCTAGCTCAGGAAATACAATGTATGAGAATTATAAGAGAAGGAAAAATCGACATAAAATCGTGTAACTTAGGAAACTTATACTTATAAAAGATTCTTATGTCTTGCTCCAAAACTTTGGGTGGATCGGCACCGGACAGTAAATGGGCGACAGATGAACTGCGAATCGACCGGCATTGGACCGTTGGCGGGAACGGTGCGCTGCGTCTCGTATGTATTTGGACCGGAATTGGATCGTAAACGGACGACACATGGACAGGACCGGCATTGGATTGTGCTTGTGCGACAGATGTCCAGGACGACTGTAGACCAAGTACAGTCCAATTCCGGTCCACTCAAAGTTTTGGAGTTGAACGAATACATGTTATTAGGGTCTTATTGAGAATTCCCAGAGTCTTTCACAGAGTCGCTTTGAAAAAACTCACTTCTACTATGATGGAACTGAAGGGCGACGTGGGCATCGGCTCCGATCGAGAAATAGTTGTTCATTACGGTCAATGGAAGTGATGATTGTACGGACTCGTCCTCATCACAATCCAACGAGCTTGATGTATTTGGCTCCACTTCGATTCTCCATCTGAATGAAACTCGTGCAAAGGGGGGAGTTTCAAAAATGATCGATCAATACATTTACCTCCCGGAAACTGTGTAAAGTTGATTTTTCACAGAAAAGATTTAATATTAATATCTATTATTTGGTCACAAAGTGTTTCCGCGGTTCGTTCTCAGCTCATAGGCATCGGCTCGAGACAGTATAAACGCTGATCAAAAGCGCGTCGTGTCGCGGAGGTGCGAAGCTAATTTTCAATTCGTTAAGTCCGCGCGCTGACGCGCGGAATCGATATTCTCAATTCAAATATTCAAATGTGTCCCCCAACTTTACCATTGAACACAAGGTGTTTCTACAGCTGTTTCTCAGCTCATAGGCGTCGTAGCAAGACTAATAACTATGCACCATTCGAAAGCTCTAATCCACGCGGATGTGCTTGCAACCCGCGGCGGGTCGGCTCACCTGTCTAAATGCGTAACTGTCGTTTCATGAAGAATCGCCTGAAGGAGTTGGCTCTGTGGCTCGTCTGAGAAAACTCCTCCCCAGCCCATACATCTGGCCAGATCGTTGCCAGTTCCAAGTGGCATTATTGCCATTGGTGGATAGGTGGGCCAGTTTAGCTGAAAATTTGTAGTTTGGAATTGAGCTGCAAGGTACAATACGTCTATCTCTCTATCTCTCTCTCTCTCTCTCTCTCTCTCTCTCTCTCTCTCTCTCTTTCGGTCTGTCTCTGTCTCTCTGTCTCTCTCTCTCTTTCGGTCTGTCTCTGTCTCTCTGTCTCTCTTTCTCTCTCTCTCTCTCTCTCTCTCTCTCTCTCTCTCTCTCTCTCTCTCTCTCTCTCTCTTTCTCTCTCTCTCTCTCTCTCTTTCTCTCTCTCTTCTCTCTCTCTCTCTCTCTCTCTCTCTCTCTCTCTCTCTCTCTCTCTCTCTCTCTCTCTCTTTCACTAAAACTTACACTATCCAGAGTCGACAAAACCCATCCAACGGTTCCATCTCCACCGCACACAAGAACCCGAAGTTGTGTGACGATTTTTCGAAAGATTTCAAGACTGAAAAAGAGGTTTCTCGAAAAATTTGAGTGTGTAACTAACCCGAATTTGGGCCCTTTCAGACTGGTTATGTCGAAAACTTGTCTTGGGTTGAGTAGCCAACAGAGCGTGTGCAGAGCTTTGGCACCCTGAAATAACTTTAAAGATGTTCTAACCAAAATGTTTTCTGTATTTTTAGTTCAGATTCGAGTTCATCCCCACCCGATGCAGATCATTTTTGCCTTTTCCATTGCCAATCCCACCATAGCTCAGGTGTTCAATCCTTCCAAGATGCATCTTTTTGCTTTTCCATAGAAGCTTCTCCTTTTTCTGGACAGCGCTTCAACTCACAAGCTACATCTTTCCAGTTCAACCCTACTAGATGCATCTTATTTTTGTTTTTACTCATAATTGTAAAAACTAACCACTTTATTCCCCCCAGACTTCGGGTTCACAAAGACCAAAAGTGGCTGAGAGGGACATCTAGACCACATCTCGATCGGCTTCACTATGAACTGCCGGGAGGACTGCAAAGTACTTTTACAAAGTGTCAAGTGGAAAGTCGGCACCTTGGACTGACTTGCTTTCTCCTTGTGCTTGTTTCTTTTCCGGTTAGGCAACCTTAGAATCCAGTTGGGTGGAACGATCATTTCTCTCAAGGCACCGCGTTCACATCTGAATTTTCATTTCAAAAAAATTTTAAAAGGTTTTTTGAGATCCAAGTAAGTTTCCTGTTTTTCTATGGTTCTTTACTTGAAAACTTGACGAAAAAATATTTTCTTCTAGTCAGTCACTGTAAAATTGTTATTTTCACCTCATTAAACTAAAAATCAGTTTTTAGTGATGATCTCAGAATGTTTTATTGCAACTTTCTATCATTTTCATTAAATTTTCCACCTAAAACCCACTTCTCATCCAACTTTTCTCTGTTAAAGCAGTTTTTGAGGTGGTATGACTCCTTGCACCAGGAACATGTGACAGCAATGGTTTCCTAAATAGTTTTTAGAGAAAGAGAGGGAGAGAGAGAGGGGGAGAGAGAGAGAGAGAGATAGAGAGAGAGAGAGAGAGAGAGAGAGAGAGAGAGAGGGAGAGAAAGGGGGAGAGGGAGAGAGAGAGAGAGAGAGAGAGAGAGAGAGAGAGAGAGAGAGAGAGAGAGAGAGAGAGAGAGAGAGAGAGAGAGAGAGGGAGAGAGAGGAAGAGAGAGAGAGAGAGAGAGAGAGAGAGAGAGAGAGAGAGAGAGAGAGAGAGATAGAGAGAGAGAGAGGAAGAGAGAGAGAGAGAGAGAGATAGAGAGAGAGAGGAAGAGAGAGAGAGAGAGAGAGAGAGAGAGAGAGAGAGAGAGAGAGAGAGAGAGAGAGAAATCTTACCTTTTTCTCCTTTCCCTGGAAGAAAATTTTCTGTTGAAAGGATTTCCCACAAGTGTTACAGCGGCCTTCTGTCCGCCACTGAAAAGTTGAAGGTATTCACTGTTCTTCATTTCTCTGTCAATTTTCCTTGAGATTCTTGTTTTTTGAAGTTGCGAGTTTTCTTCATATAGTTTCGAGTATTTTATTGAGAGTACCAGAACAAATTGAAGGAGCAGCGTCTCCGTAAATTCACAAACCTTATGAACCCAATGGTGTGAAGTCAAGCACTCGAGTTGCTCCTTTTGTGGTGTTTTTCTGACCGCATAGTTGCGGAAGGTCATTTTGCAGTTCAGTCCCAGCTGCAATGGTACGGTATTGCTTTTTTAAGAATGGTGCACATACAGTAGCGTTCAAAAGTTTAGAAAGTTTTTATTTTCGGTTATAACTCTTGTCAAACCTCACCTATCGGTCTGATTTTTTGAATGGTAATACTTCAAACATTATTACATCTTATGTCAAAACGAATTCAAATCAGACCAAAAGAGAAAAAAAATAAAAAAATTTATTCTCAGACACTATAAAAAACACATTTTCCACAAACTCAAAAACATAATGGTAAACGGTTGTAACAATTCAAATCGATAAGGAATGAACATCAAAACATTATTAAAACCTTAATACTTAGTGGCATAACCAAAATTATCATTGACGGCTTTACATCTTCTCGGCATGCTCTCAATCAAGTTCTCCAACTTGACTCGCGGAATTTTTTTCCACTCTTCTTGTAAAACCGCGTATTTTTGCGCGGCATTGGATGTGTAATGGCCGGAAACGCGTCTCTCGAGTTCTTCCCATAAGTGCTCTATAGGGTTGAGGTCTGGAGACTGACTGGGCCACGGAAGAACATCGATAGCCTCATCCTGGAGACATTCGCGAACAAGACGGCTAGTGTGTTTCGGGTCGTTATCTTGTTGAAACACCCAACCAATCGGCATGTTGGCACCAGCAAATGGTACAAGAACATTAACAATAATATCCTTGTAGTCATTGGCATTCATTTTGCCCTGAATCCAGTGCAATGGGCCAACGCCGTCGTAACTAAACGAACCCCACAACATGACGCTACCGCCACCGTGCTTCATCGTGGGCAATTGGTACCTAGAACTGAACCGGCTGTTGATTGGCCTTCTGACATACTTAATGCCATCGGAACCAAACAAACAAAACTTACTTTCATCGGAAAAAAGGATTTTCCTCCAGTCGTGGACGGTCCAGCTCAAATGGTCTTTTGCCCACTCAACTCTAGCCTTTCTGTTTTTCTCAGAAATCATTGGCTTCTTACAAGGACGTCTTCCAAATAACCCAGCAGCTCTTAGACGACGTTTGACTGTAGAACAGAGATTCTGGCAACGTTTCCAGCGACCATATCCTTCTTGATGTCTTCTCCGGTCAGACGCGGATTGAGACGTGAATGGCGAACAATCAGTGCGTCGTCTCTTGCTGTCGTCTTCCGTGGCCGTCCTGATCTTGGCAACACTCCAAAAACTCCAAACTTTCGGAATCTTTTCAAAATTCGGGATACAGTGGTTTCGTGAACTTGAAATACTCGTGCAACTTGATTCTGTCGTATTCCTGACAGGACAGCATCGATGATCAGTTTCTGCTGGTCGGTGGGCACTTCTTTTCCTTTTCCCATTACTTAAAAAGTATTGTTAGTAGTATAGAAAGAAAAAAGTACAAAAAATCGGGAAAAAACCTTCAAAAAAAATAAAAAAAAAGAAAGTGAAAAATCAGTTCAAAAGTCGCGGTTTCGTAAAAACGCTGTAGATCAAAATGTAGCTATAGTAATCCTGATTTTTTTCAAAATTAGATTTCTCATGAGTTGATGTGTTCTCCGACAAAAAATCATGTCGATTGGTTAAGTTTGACAAGAGTTATGACCAAAAATAAAAACTTTCTAAACTTTTGAACGCTACTGTATATCGCTAGAAGCATGGCCGTTTTCAAACGCGCTCTAATCTCAATTTTTCAGAATGAGTACGGTAGGGTCGGGACTCTCGCAACGAACAGTTAGATCTTTGTGGATTTAAATTATTTTTTATTTTCAGCCCATTCTGAAGTTGAAGGCTCATTACGTGAATCGTTCTTGTATTTCAAGGCGAAACTGCTACGGTACTAAGTACCCGATTTACGGAGGCCAGACTTTTTTACAGATACTCGTAGGATTTTGAACGATTGCTGTTCTTCCGACTACCAGTTAGAAAAGGAAATTTTGAAAATGAAAAAAAGAAAGTAAGTTGAAATACAATAACCTAAAGTTGATCTTTTGCGGTTGAAGGGGCGTGGCCGACCCAGGTGTTCATTGGTTGAACATTAAAGCTGCTTGTTTGATGCTTTTTCAGAAAATCCTATTTTTAGTGGCTTTTCGCTCCAGTATGCTGATTTTTTCCCTAGAAAACTTTATTTTCGCTGTATTCTTGTTCCAACCAATCAATCTTTCTCATCATTTCCAGATTTTCCCGTGTAATTTAAGATTTTTTTAATTTCAAAAATAAAATTTGAGTACCTTCGCCAGAAGAGAGAAGCATGCTACATGGGCAGTCATATGACATGCGGCACATCTCCTTTTCTCTCCTTGTCTCCTGCAGTCTTTCTCCCCGACGTAACATTCTGAATCCGTGGATGCTGACGAACCAGCAGATGAAGGCAGCCAGATGTGTTCGGCTGGTTGGATCTGTAAGAGGAAAGATTAATAAAGATGACTTTGGGGCTTCTTCAGCTGATTAATTAGTTTGTATGTTGTCAAAGGCCAAAGAGCATTTTGGGTAGAAAAGAGGGCGGGCTCATGTTACCTGGGTTGAAAAACATTCCTGATTGTGTGTAGGTGTGGCCTAAAACAATATCCCTGTGTCCCAAAAAATTCAAAACAGATGTTCAAGAAAATTAAAACCTTTTCCCATAAAATTTTTACTGAAGTAATTTCGTGTTTCTGAAAATGTAGAAAATGACTAGGCAAGAAATCTTGTTGATTTAGGTGACGATTACAGGTAAAAATGAAACCTAGGGATATACCGTCGTCCTAAAAAAAGACTAATTTAATTTCCAAATTCTTAGTAACTTGGAGAAAACTTCTACAGTCGCTCCATAGTAATACTAATTTTGAGGTGTCTTATAAAAATAAAGACTGCTTCACCTGTTCATCGACCCAGTATCTGCTGGTCCTATGCTTGTTCACCGCTTGAACTTCTTGATCGACTGCAGTTCTTCTAACAACAGGCGACTTGGCTAGGGCTTTTCTGAAAGGTGGAAATAGAGTTGTGTAGGGAAGGGGAGTAAGCCACCAAGACAGTTTTTAGTAACCTGAACAACTCTGAAAGATGCTCTATCCGACTGGGCCGTCTGAGAACGGATTCTGTAGCCGATGGGTCGTGAGATTTACTCCGGAAGGTTCTGACCGACTCAGCCGGGGTAGGCGGCTCGAAGTCATTGTCAGAAGCACCATCGGAATCTCCAGATGATACGGAGAGCAGTTCAATATCTCTTCTTAAAGTCGACAAGTCGACTGAGTTGGATCTTGGAGGGCTGGCTGAGTCTGGATACGGAGATAACAAGGCGGGAGGACGAAGCCGAGGTGGTGATGGAGGTGTTGCGTCTGATGTGGACGTCTCGAAGGTCAGCTCGTTCCCGTTACAGTGAATGAAAGGACTGGTGCATTGTGATGAGCCGGGAGAGCTGGAAGTTGACGTTATGAGCCGAAACACACCGAGGTGATCGTTATCGATTAGACGCGCAGAAGCTCTATTAAAAATGTTCAAAAAACATCATGCGCGATTGTTTTCATGTTTCGATAGAATAAAGTCAGTAATGTTTAGAACTATTTTTTCTTCGGTTTTTTCCTGAAGTTATTAGGGGCCTAAGTTTTCGACTTTGTGGTCCAGAATTCGAGTTTGAGATGGACTAAGTTTTCATGGTCTAGAGATTGAGTCATGAAAACTCCTGGAAAACGAACCTTGCTTCTGACGTTTGCAATGAAGATCCCTTCTCGGAGCTCGTGTGCCTCTCCACACTGTGATCTTCTTCATCCGAGCTTATCGAACTGACCACGATGTCTGGAGTCGTGCCACGTGGCATGTTCGCAGTTCTCGGCGTGCTATTGGCTCCAGAATCGTCACGCCACGATGTCCGACCGTTGCCGAGTCGCCTGGCTAGTCGCATCACAGCAGTTTCTATTTCGGACTGAAATGACGTAGGTTATATTTGGTGTAATGGTTAAAGCTTTTGGGTGGTAATTTTTGGGTCGTTAGATCGAATTTTAAATAACGGTTTTTTTTTGCTTTTTTAAATTTGAAACATTTTCAAGTTCAGAATGTTTGGTATCGTGATAAAACATAGAAGAAGCTGAATGAATACTTAGTGAAGTGGTAAAAGCTTTTGAATATTAATTTCGAGATCAAGAACTCAGATCTCAATAAGATTAAAAAAAAATTCTGCTAGAACGAAACCATTCTGTGCGTCGCGGTCAAACGGCGCGGGCAGAAACAACTTGAGGAAATAATGAAAGGAGTAAAATCCAGCTAGTGAATGTGTTGTGGAACACCAAAAAAACCTGCTTAATCTCATTATAATCCAAGCCGTCCGTTTTTTCTCTTACCACTACAGAATCTTCTTCACATGACGAAAGTGGAGATCGATAAGACTAACAAGATTATACGCGTGAGACCGATGTATGTGAATAAAATTATTGCATAATGTGATAGCGTTCGACTCGATTTTTGCTACCAGCATCCGTTTTGTGGCCTGTGTGCGCCTCGAAAAATACAAATAATTTTTGTAACATGGGACGGGGTCTATAAGGTCAAATTAAGTTAATGCGGACATTACTCTTCAATGACGCGCTTTTGCAGGGATAGAGTTTCCGATTTCAATCCTGCTACCATGCAAGTTAATTTTGCAACGGGACATGCTTTTTAAACCATCTAAACGTTTTATAATATGATTTTTTGTGACCGTACAACACAATGCGTACATAACTCTTCAATGACGCGCTTTTACACACAAAACGTTATGTTTGAATGGACGAAAAAACGGGTTAGATGCAGATTCAGAGAGGGCAAGGCCAAGGTCAAGAAAACAAAGATGAGCTAATGAAGTAAACGTCACGAACGAGATTGAGACGCCTGAACGCATCGAATCAGGACGAATTTCACGACTACTCCAAGGCTAGAGAACTAGCTCAAAAATTTTTGGCGGATCGGCATTGGACCGTAAATGGGCGAAATATGGACCGGGCGACAGATGGACCGTGCGACAGATGGATCAGGCGACAGATGGACTGTGAATGGATCGGCATAGGACTGTAATTGGGCGACGGATGTCCTGGAGTAGAATCAAAATTGGACAGTCCGAAATTATAACTTTATGCTTTTTCAGTGAGGAAAATCGGGAAATTGAGAAGGTAACTATTTTTATCAAAAACCCGAGTAAAATGTGAATCTACGTCTACTCCAAGGAGAGAGATCCAATTTCAAGATACGACAGTATGGGCTTCTAGCTTTTCTTATTTTTAGAAAAAAAAATAAGCTGAAATTGTGACTATTCCAAGTCACTGATAGACAACTAGAAGATCGGACACGTCTTTGAGCGTTTTAAAAACGTAAAGGGTTGAAACCTTTTGAGCAATGTCGCCCATTACATTCCAAATGCATGTTTTTTAGGTTTTGAACAACAGATACTGAGTTGGAATGCCTACTGCCCGACCCGGGACGGGTACCCCTTTTCGTCCGATCACTGTCATGTAGAGTTGGATTAGTCACAAAATCTGACTCAGTCTTGACTAGTGGGAAAAGTCATAAAGTGACATTAACTCGTTCAAGCATCAAACCATCAGTTCACTGTGTTGGAATTTCTGAACTGCAAGAAGGTAGATCAAAAATTGCTTCGAGCAAATCATAGTGACTTGGATGAGTCACAAATTTTTATCTAAGCTTCCGTTTTTTTAAATAAAGCTAGCATTGAAAATATCGCGATGAACAAAAAACTGGACTGCAAGAAAGGTAATAATTTTTCCGTGTCTGGTCATTTCGAGCTGGAGTAGTCACAGAATGGCTTTTTTGGAACATTACAATCTAATAGGCTAGATCAAAAATTATTTCGAAATTGGACAAGCTTATTTGGATTAGGTTTTTTTCCTAAAATTTTTCTAAGCGCCAAACTGCAAACTGAACTGCAAGAAGAGGGTAGATCAAAAACTGTGTGTGAGATGAGAAATAGGGTGTTCGTGTGTTTAGCAGTTATTAAGAATTTGCGAGGGGGAGATGGCTATTTTGGGGTTGGGAAGATTATTCATAGCACATTCGTCTCGTGGACCTGATTGAAATCGTAGCAAAGGAACAAATTAAAGAGGAAGGAGAGGGAGAAAGAGAGAGAGAGAGAGAGAGAGAGAGAGAGAGAGAGAGAGAGAGAGAGAAAGAAAGAGAGAGAGAGAGAGAGAGAGAGAGAGAGGAGAGGAGAGAGAGAGAGAGAGAGAGAGAAAGAGAGAGAAAGAGAGAGAGAGAGAGAGAGAGAGAGAGAGAGAGAGAGAGAGAGAGAGAGAGAGAGAGAGAGAAAGTTCATCGTGTTCGAAAACTACAGCGGAAGCCTACTGCTTTAATAATGGTCTCTTGTTCAAGCGGCACCAATTACCGGTGCATATTGAATCGAATAACTCCGAACGGAGATACATTTCCACCCTCGAAAAATGAATTTTGAACTTTGCGGGAACCCAAATCATGCGCGCGAATTTGAAATTAAATTATCAGTGGCCTCGAGTGGAGTTATGCTTTGGGAGACTTTGATCTATCGAAAGGTTTTTTTGGAACGATTCGCTCTATAAGGAAGTCCAGATAATTTGTTATTTTTTGAACACGGGAAACAAATTGACAATTTAAAAAAATGTTTTTTTTAACTTGAGAATTATCAAGACTTCTAACTTTTTTTAACGCGAGAACTATTTCTCAACTATCAAGACTTCTTTAGGGATTATTTTTGTATGAATAGAGGAAAACCACATCATTGAAAAAGCAAAAGAAACTCTTCGGGATGGATCCGAACTCTTGACGTTTTTTTCATTACGATATTGAAAAAGCAAAAATTATGACCCGAACTCTAGAGCTACTACTCACCTTTAAAACTTTCCTCCTATGTTCAGCGGCCATCTGACAATGAATGCAAGTGATTTCGAGCTCGAATCTCGGCTCCTCGATGATCTCATCGTCGTTGACCACAGTTGCAGTTCCACAGGCACTAATATTCTCCGACGATCCATCAGAATGAGCACCGCTCCTTGGAGACCGTGACGTCGAAGGACTGCGCGATCTTGCAGGATCCCAAGACAAACTAGGACCTAGCCGCTTCTTCGATCGTTTCAGTATCTGAGTAGGGCTCCGGAGAGCTGCTGGCAGCGCTTCTGAAAGCTTCCTAGCAGCACCTTCAGGTTTCCACGATCGTTTCTTGGTTCGTTTTGGACTTTTCGTTTTTGGAGAAGTCCCGTTCGATGTAGACGCAACATCGGATATTTTAAAGACCGGATTGCTGAAAACCGCTTCAACTTTCTCCTTTTTCTTTCGTTTTTTCAAGGATGACGGCAAGCCCACTTCACTGGTTTTGCGCAGCACAGAAGTCATATCATCTGAATCAAAGAGTTAGAAAAATGATCTCTAATGAAAATGTAAAGAAAGTTGTGAAAACAAATGATGAATCTTGATATCGGTTTTCTTATGATAAAACAGAACAGGAGGTCGGCTGGGTGAGAAGCATAACGGGTTCCGTCAAAATTATCAATCACGGACCAGATAATTCTTGAAAAATGGTAATGGCGACACATAGTAAGAAGTATCCACTCAGAAGAGGAAACTCAGAATTGACCCAGAAATAATCCGGTTTATTCTAGAAAAACTGTGGTTGGATCAAATCTGATTTTTTCTGGATCCAATCAGAGTTTTCAAATGTCATTTGAATGCTCTTGATGTATTCGAAACTTGAGTTAACAGATGAATCATGAGCTGAATTATTATGAAACAAATAGTTATGGTGTTTCCAGAACAAAAAAGTGACTTATCGGGATCTATTTTCACAGAATCAACAAGCAAATTGGATCTAATTTGAATCCAATATGACCGTTCTGGATCCAATCTGACAAAATCCTTCAGATGGCTATATTGTCTCGGGAAATTATTTTTTCGCCAAAACCAGATACCGTGGTGAATACTCGGTTGAAACGAGCACATTGAAGTATATTTCATCCCGATTGGAGGTGCAACTCTGACTCCAATCGGGTTTTTTCTGGATCAAATCTGAGTTGCCTCCTTTGAGCATTTACAACAGATGTGAAAACTAAAACGGTTAAGGATCGCTTTCAGTTCTATGAAGTCTGATAAAAACGGTTTTGCCACATCACCCAGAAAAACAGATGGATATAATGGAAATTCGTAGGCTTTTCAGAAAAAAAATATCGAGAAATATCGACACTCGCGGGATCTACCTAATCATCAAAATACAGAAAATATGGTGACAAACTACAAAAAATCCAATTTTCAGAAATCATTTGAATATAATCAGTCGCGGACCACCCGCGGGTTTCGCCTCATCATCAGATGACACAGAAAAGTATGGGGAGTCAAGCTTGTTCGTCTATTGATCGGATGAGACAAGAAAGATGGGATTAACAGGATTATGTGAAGTGAGAGAGAGAGGAGAAGAAGATCTGATGCTGACGTTGTACGTTTCTTCGTTCGGTTGCACGTGAGAAGAAAAGAGAAGAGCTGTGAATAGAATGTCGGGTCGGCCTGTATAGAGCCGATGGATTAAGTACGACCGACTGGTAAGAAGGGCATCTTGAAATAGCTATCGGTCTTTGATGTTGATGGTCGAAGAGAATGAGAAATAGAGAGAGAGAAGAGAGAGAGAGAGAGAGAGAGAGAGAGAGAGAGAGAGAGAGAGAGAGAGAGGAGGAGAGAGAGAGAGAGAGGGAGAGAGAGAGAGAGAGAGAGAGAGAGAGAGAGAGAGAGAGAGAGGGTAGAGATAAACTTCGATTTTGTTAAAGTCGGAACACTAAAGTCATTAAGATTCAGCATTAGGGATGAAGAATGTTTGGCGAGTAAGAGGGCTCGCACCTCTTAGCATAATTCAAATGAGCATGCCCACAACGTGCCTGATTTGCGAAGTTGGTCCAAAATTTTAGAGAATCTGGAAATACCAGGAAAATGAGATTCCACAAAGATGTTCTAACTGAAAAAGCCATTTTCGATTATTTTGAAAAATATTCTGAACTCCAAGTGCTTCAGGGGAAAAGAGAGTCATAAATTCTAGAAAAAAACTTTTTGATGATCGTGATACACAAAAGTAAACCTAACAACAAAAAGTTTTCATTTAAAAATTCTCAAAAAATGAATTTTTGAACTAATTTACAAGTTTTTCACATTGATGGCTGAAATCAATATGAAAATGGAAAACAAAGCGAAAGAATTTTTCAGAAGGGAATATTTCTGTATCAGTCGCTAATTGGCGTTCATTATAATTTGATCCATGGGGATTATAATCTCATATTCATCGCTGTCAAAGTGTTCGAGCTCTCGCCGACCCGTCGCGGTTTTCGCTTAAGTGCACCTTTTTTGACACGCTTGAATGATAAAACATGCGTGTTGAGGGCACAATGGGAATGTTGGAATAGATTTAATGCGAGCGATGAATCAAAAGTTTGAAAAGAGAGAGAGAGAGAGAGAGAGAGAGAGAGAGAGAGAGAGAGAGAGAGAGAGAGAGAGAGAAAGAGAGAGAGAGAGAGAGAGAGAGAGAGAGAGAGAGAGAGAGAAAAAAAGAGAGAGAGAGAGAGAGAGAGAGAGAGAGAGAGAGAGAGAGAGAGAGAAAGAGAGAGAGAGAGAGAGAGAGAGAGAGAGAGAGAGAGAGAGAGAGAGAGAGAGAGAGGAAATGAAAGAACAGGTGGTTGACATCAAACAATGAGTTGCTTAATGAAGCTGAAACTCAATTTGACGTTCTCATGTTCATATGTGTAGAAAATCAAGCACGAACACACTGTGTAAAAAAATTATAAAAAACTTGAATTATCAGAAAAATCGACCGGGCGACAGATGGACTGTGAATGGACCGGCATTGGACGACTGTCGCCCATCTACGGTCCAATGCCGATCCACGAAAAGTTTTGGAGCACTGAGAAACACTTTTCCTCCAAATTTTACACAAATTCCAGAACTTTTTAGCCATTTTCGAAAGTACATTTATATCTTCTCTTGAGAGATGTGAAAACCAGAAAGCTGTATCAAAGATATCCCCAGCGTTTTATATAGCAAAATGGTTGATGGATAGTCTTTCGCTTTTCCGTGAAGCAAAAAAAAATTATCCGATTTCTCAAAATTATAGAGGAATGTATTAGAAAATTGATATTAAAATGCGTTTTTAATTATGAAATATTGAATTTGAGAAGACTTTGAAGGAGAAAAAGTATTTTTCCTCTTATTTCAGCATTATTATCATTAAAAAAAAGTCAAACTGCTGGGGATCACGAGCAAAGGGTACCTTCGTTTCCGCAGCATAATGACTTTTGTGAGCGATTTGCGTAGTAAAACTTTTTGCATCCCATTACTCCATCTACTGGCGTCATTTTATGCGTTTTGTGTGCACTTGCTGACTTGTGTGATCATTTTGTGTCAATCACGGTGATATAGCCTTCTGGAATGAGAAAATGTCGTCAGTTAATATGTTTTGTGTGCATTATGAGAAGTAGTACTTTCATGTGACTTTTGGGGTCGTTATTTGTCAATCAAGGTGATATAGCCTTCTGGAATGAGAAAATGTCGTCAGGTGATGTGTTTTGTGTGCATTATGAGAAATAGTACTTTCATGTGACTTTTGGGGTCGTTATTTGTCGATCAAGGTGATATAGCCTTCTGGAATGAGAAAATGTCGCCAGTTAATATGTTTTGTGTGCATTATGAGAAGTAGTACTTTCATGTGACTTTCGGGGTCGTTATTTGTCAATCACGGTGATATATCCTTCTGGAATGAGAAAATGTCGTCAGGTGATGTGTTTTGTGTGCATTATGAGAAGTAGTACTTTCATGTGACTTTCGGGGGTCGTTGTTTGTCAATCAAGGTGATATAGCCTTCTGGAATGAGAAAATGTCGTCAGTTAATATGTTTTGTGTGCATTATGAGAAGTAGTACTTTCATGTGACTTTTGGGGTCGTTATTTGTCAATCACGGTTATATAGCCTACTGGAATGAGAAAATGTCGTGAGGTAATGTGTTTTGTGTGCATTATGAGAAATAGTACTTTCATGTGACTTTTGGGGTCGTTATTTGTCAATCACGGTGATATAGCCTTCTGGAATGAGAAAATGTCGTCAGGTGATGTGTTTTGTGTGCATTATAAGAAATAGTACTTTCATGTGACTTTTGCGGTCGTTATTTGTCAATCAAGGTGATATCACTGACTGGAATAGGAAAATGTCGTCAGGTAATGCGTTTTGTGTGCAATATGAATTCTTAGTATTTCCATGTGACTTTCGGGGGTCGTTATTTGTCAATCATGATGATATAGCCTAGTGGGTTGAGGAAATGTCGTCAGATAGTGTGTATTGAGTGTGTATATAAGAATCAGTAGATCTCAAGAAATATCACGACTACAAAAGTATCGTCATATTTCACGCCTGGTCTGCAAAAATCAAAATGTCGTCAATTCCGATGTTCTATCTGCGAACACATGCATAAGTAAATTGACGAGTAACTCATGACAAGATGACCAAAAAAGGAGAAATTGAAAAGTTGGCAGCGACCCCAAACCGCCGTTCTTAATGAGCTTTTTGACGCTGGGTGAAGATGATGCACTTAGGAAGAACTTTGAAAGCGTCGCGGTCGTGCGTCAGCGGTCAAACTCATAACATGGAATTATGAAGTAAATCTGTTGGATTATGTCCACACTTAATCTCAGCTCTCGGAAGTACCGTCATGCCCGATAATCCAATCAGATCTCGATTTTAGAGCATAAGGGACCCGTTGATGGACTTCCTCTTTGGGAAAAGAGACGATAAATATTTGTGTTACAAGTGAACTACAGTAACTCACATAGTTAACTTTTGATCTACCAACTTTCCCACACTTGTTTGTTTCTCACGATCCCGGAGGCCACGCCCACCGTATTCACTACTTAAACTTTCGATTCCAACCAGAGAAGAACCAATTCAAAATATAATTAACAAG
>OZ022251.1:486626-496626 GCA_963978915.1 Caenorhabditis parvicauda | reverse complement strand
CTCTTACTCTCTCTCTCCCTCTCTCTCTCTCACTCTCTCTCTCTCTCTCTCTCTCTCTCTCTCTCACTCACTCTCTCTCTCTCTCTCTCTCTCTCTCTCTCTCTCTCTCTCTCTCTCTCTCTCTTACTCTCTCTCACCCTCTCTCTCACTCACTCTCTCTCTCTCTCTCTCTCTCTCTCTCTCTCTCTCTCTCTCTCTCTCTTTCTCTTTCTCTAAATCTTAAGAACTCACATCGTTATCTTCTTTTCCTTGTTTTTTCACACAATAACACAGTCCGAGAAATCGCATCGAAAAAACACTAAAGTGAGTTCTTTAAGTTCATTCGATGACAGAAAGGTAAACAAAAGAAGAAAAAAAGTTATTAAGTCATTAATTCAAGGTCTCAGCTAGGCTTGGCACCTTTTTTGAACCGTGATGCAGAGTTAACAGGAAAAAAGATAAGATAGGAAGCCATAAAAACTTGATGAAATCAAAAAATCGTAAGAAGCAACTTCTAGAAACTATCTTAAATTTTTCTTTTTCTTCAACTGTTTCAAAATATTTTATTAAATTATAATAAGAATGAAATAAAAAAGAAACTGTTTCAGTTTTACCAATACAGTTGACTAGAAAATTCAAAACTATCACATATTTATTTTCGAAAAGACGAAGTCACTTTTTCAACAAAAAAAGAATAGTGAAGAGATCAATTGAATGCAATAAAAGACACTATCAAATTCTGTTATTTTATGAACTTTTGATGGAGAAATGTCATCGATCAGATAAAGTAGAAAGTTATTTTCATTAATAACGGTTTAACAGTGAACAACGTTAGGATGTTTGTTTTGCTCTTGTGATGAGTCAAAGCAATGGTTTTTGGAAAAAATAAGGCTGCGGAAGTTTTTTTGACAAGGTGATCAATTTTTGAAAAATGAAAGACGGAAATGTTTGAATTGGGCCATGGATCATGAGCTGTAGCCTAAGCTCAGCTTAGTCTTGAATCTAGGTTGAGCACGAAAATAAACCTGAAGCCCAGGCGATTGACCATAAGCTACAGCCTGAGAACGGGCCAACCACATAGGTTAAAAAATCTAATCTATGAACCAACCATGTGAGCCACAAGCCACAGGTCACGAAACGAAGTCTGTGGAGTTTTTTTCACCAGTAGCCCCAGGTCAGACCCATAGACCAGGTCACAGGTTTTAGACCAAGTCATAGCTGTATTTACCATGAGCTACAGGCCAGGTATGTATTTACCATGAGCTACAGGCCAGGTCTAGACCTTTTAACGTACACTCTAAACAATAGACCACAGCTCACAGCCTATAAATCGGAAAGTTATTTCAAAACTCTCGCCTAACAAGTTGACATTAAGTTAGTGCCAAACAACATCAGAATGTTAGGTGATTTGTTGCAGTTATTAAAATAGATCAAAACGAGTTCTTTAAAACAAACAACTAAGGGTCTCATGACATTCTTAATTATCAAATGTCATCTAGTCTACGGATCGGAGGAGTTTTATATTTGGGGCGAAGCTTGATATAAGAAAAATTGTGAAAATGGGGTTTTCTTTAAAATTTATTTGTTATTCTTTTTCATGGTCGTTTTTAAATCAATACGAGAAAAACGACTCAGAAATAGTTTTTTTTAAATAGTCTTATTGCGTCTTTCGAGTGATTTTAATGAAAAAGACAGGGAAAATTTGAATAACTGAAAAATTAAATTTGATGTTTTTCGAATTGGAAAAATCATCAGAGAGAAATAACTCGAATTTTTTTTTAGTTCGATTCATTTTTTTAATATGAAACTTTACTTCACTACATTATTACCTTAAAAATAACCCTCACAACCCTAAGAACATAGGGAAACTTAAGGTGTTCTAAGATTTTAGACTTTTTTAACATTTTAGAAGATTTTCGTGGTTGTTGAAAGATCGCCTCGTTATGACCAGTAGATTTGCACAAGATATATTTATTTTTCAAGAAAGTGGAAGTTTCAAGAAAGTGTGTGCGGTTCCGTCCGCTTACCGTAACACTTCGATTTTCTAATTATTGATATTATAATTGTTTAGGCCCAAGTCATTTGTTTAGTAAGCTTTCTTATTATACTGTATGTATCTATATTATTTGTAGCCTCTTGTTATCCTGCCTCATCATAATTTCATTATGTGTATTGCAGGAGAACCAGAGAGGTTGGTTCTTTTTACTGGGGATTAATGAATTGTTGATCAATCAGTTTACTGGTGGAAGAAGGAGGATCGAAGATCCAAGAATAACTGCTGGAAGTAATATATTTTCACACCATCTTTTTAAAGTTAAGATTTCAAAAGCTTACATCGGTATTCGAGTGTAGAGCAAGTACTGCTTCCACCAGGTCTGAACATGATGCTGTGAGAGCACTTCGGTACTGAAAAAATAAAAATATTACTTTTTTCATATCCGGTTCATCGACTTGGATCAGTCTTAAAATTCTGGAAACATGCCAAAACTCACATCTTTTGGCACTGGCAGCGGCAGAAAGTGACACTGAGCGTAGATACTCCCGACCATTCTGAAAAGACATAAAATATGAGAAGTGTATAATTGTCTTGAGTCACTTGGAGTGTGGGAAAGGAGTTTGGACTTTTCATTCTTCGAGAAAAATTGATTCAAAAGGCCTTGTGGAACTGTTGATATAGTGGTTTTCACGCCATATATGGAGTATACTCAGAGAAGGCAATTCAGATTGGATCCAATCACATCTAGTTTGGGAAAAACTGGAATCCATTCTGATTTTTTTTGGATCCAATCAGAGTTGACTTTTCTGATTACTTTTAAATGCTCCAGATGTACTAGAAACTTGAGTTAACAGATAGATCATGAACAAAAGTATTATGAAATGTATCATCATGATGTGTCATCATGGTTATAGGCCCATTTTCCATCAAATAAAAAACTGCTAATTGGATTCAATCTGACGGCACTGGATTCAATGTGACAGAACTGGATTCAGTCTGATAAAATCCTTCAAATAACTACATACAGTGCCCCGGAGAATTATTTTCTCGCCGGACCCAAATAGAAAGATGAATCTTTGGTCAGCGCGAGTATTTTTAAATATATTTCATTCCGATTGGATACACAATTCTGGATCAAATCTGATTTTTTCTGGATCCAGCCCGATTTTTTCTGATTCAATCAGAGTTGACATCTCTATTGAGATATGGTCATTGCGAGGAAGCAAAGGTTTGGCCGCCATGGCGGCACTTTTTTACATTGTGAAATTATTCTTTTTGTTGAGTTTTTTACTTCTAGAATTGAAAAAAAAACCTTTTTAGAATCTGACATCCGATTCCGAAGACGTCGTCGGTGAATTTCAGATCCGAATGCCAGATTATGTGATAAACTCGAAAAAATTAATTTTCAAAAAAAAATTCAATGACGTCGTCGACGATGTCACCGACGACGTCACCGGAATCTCATGTCAGATTCTTGATGAATTCGAAAAAAAAATTATTTTTCAAAAAAAAATCGTCCGGCCGGGATTCCCAACCCTAAAAGAAGCAGAATGTTCGGTCCCACTGGGATTCACTTTTTTTTATACTAAATTGTCAAAAAGCTCGAAAAGTATAAACCGTTCTCAATCTTTTCGTGACTTGGAATTCGTCAACTTCTTCCAGGAAAGGTTCGGTAATTATTATTAGTGAAATCTCTAGTGTATAATTAACCATAAGGTATTGTCTAAATATTTTTTCCTTGAACTGTTTGAATGGAAATGATGACCAAACATTCGTAGGAGGATAAAATAGGACATAAAGATACATATTCGCGGTGTAGGTTAGGTATTTTACATGTGTAGGTTGTTGGAAAACCTCAAGTCTTACAACAAGATAACTCGATTGATCGATCAGAAAAAACATCGATAATTTCTGATTATAGTTTTTGATAGTGTGAGATTACTGCACACGGAGAATCGAATCGCAGACGGCTCTTCTTGGAATTCTGAGATGTTTTCAGAAGTCACCTAAGCGGACTTCTGCCTGTGAACATAAGAGTGTTGTGAACTTGGTGGCACCATTTATCTATACCAGAACCGAATAAATCGGTGGAGTAGTTTAAAATGGTATAATAAATGAAAATTTGGATATAGGGTTCACCATAAAAGCGCCAACACTTCACTATATGACTTGAAACTTTATTCCGGGTAAATAGTGGTCACCCTGTAATTATAGTCTCTGATAGTGTGAGATTACTGCACACGGAGATCTCTCATGGAATTTCCCAGTTCTCAACGAAAAGAAAAAGATTCTGAACTCTACTGTCAGTTACGATGAAAAACGAGAGTTCGTTCACAAGTCATTTACCGAGACACTGGGTGGTCCTAGTAACTTCCTTGGTTATTTCTCCCCACAATATTTTCGAGAGCCAAACTTCAAAAAAAGATTGACAATAGCTCAAAGAAGTCAACTCTGATTGGGTCCAGAAAAAATCAGATTGGATCCAGAGTTGTGTTTCCAATCGGAATGAAATATATTTCCAAATACTCGTGCTGACCAAAGATTCATCGTTTTATTTGGGTTCGGCGAGAGAATAATTCTCCGGGGCACTGTATGTAGTTATTTGAAGGATTTTTTTTCAGATTGGATCCAGTAAGCAGTTTTTTATTTGATGGAAAAAGGGCATATAACCATGATGACACATCATGATGATTCATTACATAATACTTTTGTTCATGATCTATCTGTTAACTCAAGTTTCGAGTACATCTGGAGCATTTGAAAGTAATCAGAAAAGTCAACTCTGATTGGATCCAAAACAATCAGATTGGATTCCAGTTTTTCCCAAACTAGATGTGGTTGGATCCAATATGAGTTGCCTTCTCTGAGAGCGCAAAACCAATGAGAACTAGAGCTTTCGAATATTGTACATATAGTTTGTCTTGATACGATGCATATGAGCTGAGAAACCGCTGTGGGAAAAATGGCAAAACGCTCATTATGGGGAACATGTTTGAATATCTGAATTGGAAAACCGAATGCCGCGCAGCAGCTCGCGGACAAAACAAGTTGAAAATTAGCTTTGCTCCTCCGGGATGCTTTCGAACAGAAAACTGAGCAAAAAAAACCAAAAGGAGCAGTTCTCTTTCATAAATCTGCATTAAAAATGTCCTTGCGGCCTCGTGTCTCGGAATTTCCTAGTGAGTTTATGTCTAGGGTTTTTGAGTCTTCCGGTCATGAATCAAACTCAATTTCTGAAAATGGAAAACACAACATGAATGTTCTGTCAATCGAAAAAATCCATAGGGTAGGGGGAAAGAGAGAGAGAGATAAATTGAAGAGAATTTCATAAATTTCAGTCTAATGACCGGAGATAATTACCGAACAATTTTGGATCTTGCCGTATTTGTGATCCCGTACAAATTTATAAAGTTCAGATCTCAAAAATCTTAGATAATCGTCAAAGTTCTCATTCTTCACTATTTTTCGTTGTCTCAAAGTTAAAGCAGAGCTCGATTCGAAATTTTTGTTCTCAAATTAGTAACCTACACACTTCGATATAAACCCAGATTTGATCGTGTCACATATCTAGCAAAAATTCTGACCGATTTCAAACGCGCGCCAGTCGCATTTTTGTAAAATGAGTACGGTAGGAGTCGGGACTCTCACAACGAACAGTTAGATCTTTGTGGATTTAAATTATTATTCTTTCTTTCAGTTCATTGAAATTAAAGGCACACTACTTAAGCGTTCTTGTATTTCAAAGCGAAACTGCTACGGTAACTAAGTAACCGATTTACGGAGGTCAGACTTTTTTACAGGTAGAGGAAGCTATGTGCGTGTGAATATTGTTGAAAATTTTGATCTTTTGAAATTTTTGTCCTATAACTCAAAATTAGAGCAAAGTTCGAGGGGAGAAAGTGTGATGAAAACGCGAGCAAAAATCTTTTCAAAGCGTTTCTTTCAAAAGTGCTTGATTGCTGCACACAAGCTTGCCCAGTTTTTTATCATTTTTAATTACTCTTCGGCTGAAATTGGTCTACAAAAAATGCCTTCTGTTCATTAGCTGAATATGGCAATTACTAGTGGGAGTCCGAGTTGGAAGTCAGGAGAAAAAGCAAAAATATGTATTCGAGCGCGGTCGAACCAGACAGTGATGAAGTGATAGACGGATGAGTCATTTTTTAGCTCCGCCCCTTCTGGGTCGGGAGAAAAGGCAAAAAAGTGTTGGCGAGCGGGATCGAACTATGGTCATGAAGCGTGGTAAAAGAATGAGGTAACCACTACACTAGGGACAAATGGCATGAGGTTCGATGAGCAAAAAAGAGAAAACTATTCAAAATAATCAAGAGCGAAAAATCACAAAAATATGTATATGGTTTGAGCTGCTCAACAACTTTTTTTTATTATAGAGAAATGGACAGGAAACGACATTTTTTCTAGATAAAGTTAATAACAGTCCACAACATTCATCATCAAGGGAAACATTTATTGAACTACAAGCACTTTCGAAACTGAATGTGGAGGTCGCGAAGCGGTTTTATTGTCCTATGCGTTTGCCTAGGTGTGCTCAGTGTGCGCACCTGGAAATGCGAATCAAAGAATGTATAGAGTTAGCAGTAGTTTTATCTGATATAGAGAATGTGTGAAAACTTTGTCTGACCAAGTTTCCATGAAACAGTGGGTCTTCATACAACAAGGGGGTAGGTGGACTGAAACTGGAGTAAACGGAAACAACAAAAATTGAGAGAGCTTCATCTAAAAAGAAGCATGTTGAGAGGTGTTGAAATTGGATACCAACGACATTCACACAAACTTGTATCCAATGGAAAATTCTCATGTACACACAAAGGATCGGGCATTTTTATTGCAGTTCTTTGCAGTTTATGAGTACGGTATTGAAGGTTTTGTTCAACGATGAATTTTTTTGGATTTATTTGCTGATCGAAAAATTTGAATAAAGAAAAATTCATCGCATGGATGAAACACAAAAAGAAATAACGTTAAAATTTAATTTCTCTCTCTCTCTCTCTCTCTCTCTCTCTCTCTCTTTCTCTCTCTCTTTCTCTAGCTCTCTCTTTCTCTCTCTCTTTCTCTCTCTCCCTCTCTCTTTTCTCTCTTTCCCTCTCTCTCTCTCTCTCTCTCTCTCTCTCTCTCTCTCTCTCTCTCTCTCTCTCTCTCTCTCCCGCTCTCTTTTTCTCTCTCTCTCTCTCCCTCTCTCTCTCTCTCTCTCTCTCTCTCTCTCCCCCTTTCTCTCTCTCTCCCTCTCTCTCTCCCTCTCTCTCTCTCTCTCTCTCGCTCTCTTTTTCTCTCTCTCTTTCCCTCTCTCTCTCTCTCTCTCTCTCTCTCTCTCTCTCTCTCTCTTTCTCTCTCTCTTTCTCTCTCTCTCTCCCTCTCTCTCTCTTTCTCTCTCCCTCTTTCTCTCTCTCTCTCTCTCTCTCTCTCTCTCTCTCTCTCTCTCTCTCTCTCTCTCTCTCTCTCTCTCTCTCTCTGTCTCAGACATCGAAACTGACAAAAGTGGTCAAATGAGAACAATTTGAGTAAATTACATGTGATCGACGTTGCAGAATGGCTAATTGTTTTTATGGCGAAAGATTAATTTGGATATTTTTCAGCTCTCAGATATAAATCGAGCCTCTTGAGAGTGTGGAAAGTTTTGTTGATACAACACTGCGGTAAATGTAGATGAAAAGTGTGAGAAAAGCAAATCGATAGAGTAGATCAAATTTCAGTTACTGTAGTTCAAAAATTTTTACTTTTTTTCGTCCCAGAATCACAAATCGTAACGGAAAAAATATGTTCGAAGTATGTAAAACTATCGTTAAGAACAGTCCGCAACGTTCATTATTTCAAGTGAAACATTTATTAAAGCAGAAACACTTTCGAAAATGAAAGCGGAAGTCGGAAAAGCGGTTACATTGTCTTATGCCTGTGCCGAGGTGTGTACAACAAGAATTATGGTCAAATGAATATCTCGGCTTTAAACTGGATAAAATTCTTTGAGCTCGATAATTTAAAAATCATGTTTTTCAATATTCTGTCGAAAAAAAGCGTGTCGTAAAATCTCCAACGAAAACCTGGTTCTGGAGTTATTGCCTCACAAGCTAATGAAAAACTGAACGTTCGAGTCTCAGAATTAGTTTTTCCTTCTTCTCGAGTCTTTGAGTCAGTTCCGGCAAAAAAAAGCTGAAGGAGTGAACTAGCAGGTCACCAACTCAAGTACTAGAGGAAAATTTATACAGTATGTAGCAATTGGTTTTTGACGAATTTCGAAAATGCAGGACATTTTCCGCGAGTATAGCGAAAAATCTCAATTCTGAAAACGAAAAATTGAAGAAAAACAGAAAATTTGCGAAAAAAAAAAAGATTTTTCGAAATTTTTCATAGAATTATTCGGAAAAATACGGAAGAAATGGAAATTGAACAAGATTTTTTTTATTTTTTTATGATGATTTTTTCAAAATTCCGAAAAATGTAATTTCGAAACAACGCAGGTTTACATGCAGGTTTTCCGCATTTAATTTTCATGTGGAGAACTTTGAACAGGTAAAATCGCGTGATACGAGGAGCTTTTTTCAAAGAGCAAAGTGAGGGTGGCAAGAGACTCTGGGTCTCTCGTTTTTCTCACTCTCTCTCTCTTTCGGGATCTCTGACATCTCAAACTTATAATAATAATAATAATAATATTTATTTTGGGGAAAGCCCGCAATAGAAACAAACACGAATGTTGATAAAACAAGGATAAAACAATTTTGCGTTTCATTTTAAATAATAATTAGAAGTGGAAGTAAACATAAATAAAGAGAAGTTGTGGAGCGGTGAACATGAAAAGATTAAGGAATGGAAAAGAACCCACACGAGGTAAATCCTGTAGAAAATATATTATACTACTGACTTGGGTATGCCAAAAGTGTAGGCTGAGATATCTCTTCTCTATTTCTCTTTTTTTTCAACTCTCTAGGTCTCTTGTCTTGTCTTCTCTCTACTCTCTTTGTCGCTCACCTTATCTCACCTTATCTCTCTCTCTCTCTCTCTCTCTCTCCCTCTCCCTCTCTCTCTCTCTCTCTCTCTCTCTCTCTCTCTCTCTCTCTCTCTCTCTCTCTCTCTCTCTCTCTCTCTCTCTCTCTCTCTCTCTCTATGCAATGCTGATAATTCACAATAGAGTTTTTGAAGTTGAATAAAAGTGGCAAAAGAAAGTCACATCCCGTGTTCAAAAGTACGCCTGCCGCCTGAATTAATCATGAATTCGACACTCAACTTTATCTCAACCTTCTTTAGTTCACTTTTGTTCACATTAGATGTAATACTCGTACTACTTCTCTTTGTTTTCATAAAACCTGCAGTTAAAGAAATATTTATTTTAGGTTTGTGAATTCTGGCAAATTCTGCCTAAAGAATTTCATACTTAAAAGTTTGTTATTTTCCAAAACGGAGAATTTTGCACAAAATCACTTTCTGTTCTCACTTCTAGTGAATTTGTTCTCACTTCTAGTGAATTTGATTTTCGAAAAATTCGTATTAAAAAAGATCTTATATTTTCCATTAACACCAAAACTGGGAAAAATAAAACTTTATTACAACAAAACCCGAACATCGGTAAATACGATAAGCTTTAATTACTAAGATGAAATCACATTTAAATATCAGTTGTGGGAAGTTTTCTTGTGTGGAAAAGTGGTGGAGCGACTGTTTCAGATACTTCAGAGATGGAGACGGATTCAGAGTTCGGCGAGTCCCGTTCTGATTTCTGAAAAAGAAAGGTGGAAAAATAAAACAGTGCAAAAGTCTCCGGTAGTTGACGGGATTCGAACACGCGTTAACCGAGTTCAAATCAGACCCTATAACCACTCAGTAACAGCTGCACGGTTTTTGAGAGAGCTTCACGCGTGACCACTGGGGACCTCTTACGTCTTATTGCATTAGTTCTAGCCACACTTGCATTAGTTTTCGCAGTATTGTACAGGGAATGTGGAAGCGAGCAGCGAAGAGAGAGAAAAAGAGAAGTAGAGAAGGAGAGAGATCTAATAGCACGCTGACCTAATAGTT
>OZ022251.1:459126-476626 GCA_963978915.1 Caenorhabditis parvicauda | reverse complement strand
GTTCCTTGAATTATTTATTTTTTGAAAGTTCATATTCTATGAAATATATTGTAAACGCGCTCTAATGATAAATTAAAATCTCACCTGAATTGATTATTATTGCAGATTGCAACAACTGGGAAAGCAATCTTCTCAGGATACTTTACTTCAATATTCGTAGCTACAGGATTACTGTAATACAGTTTCAACTGGCAGTAGATTTGAATCATAGCCAAGATTATGAAAATCACTATGATCGCGCACCATAAACCCCTGAAAAAGCAAAAATACAAAAAGGCGTGAGGGGATCGAACCTAGTGATTGGATTCCGTGCACCAAGATGCTGAACACCATCCATGTTTGCGTCCTTGATGACTTGAAAAAGTCCTGGCTCCGAAGAGCTCATGTCGGTTTCTACTGAACAAAAAATTCAGAGGATTCAGTATCATGAATCTTACGAATTTTCCCTACAGATGATGAAGATATTCGTGAGATTTTCGAATTTGCTCGGGACCTGGAAGTTTTTCTTTTTCTACTTGCTGTTTTTTCGAATTTTCTGACAGTAACTTTGAAACGAGATCCTCTCTCTCTCTCTCTCTCTCTCTCTCTCTCTCTCTCTCACGCAATACCACGATAACAACAGAAACTAGACCTCATTTTTGCAAAGTTTTCATCCTCCTGTATTGTTTTATCCGAAACAAAGTTCTCCGCCAACTTGTCTGCCATCCGCACCATGGCTGCTCACCATCCAACAAACGTCGATCTGAAAGTTCAAAGATTTGATATCATGCGAGCCGTCCGCTGAGGAGGTGTATAGTGGTGAGATCGATGTAACTCATAAATTAAAACAATTGCCGTCCCTTTCTTTCGTTGCGACTTCTCTAGGGAAAGAGAGAGAGAGAGAGAGAGAGAGAGAGAGAGAGAGAGAGAGAGAGAGAGAGAGGAAGAGAAAGAGAAAGAGAGAGAGAGAGAGAGAGAGAGAGAGAGAGAGAGAGAGAGAGAGAGAGCGAGAGAGAAAGATAGAGAGAGAAAGAGGGAGAAAGAAAAAGGAGAGATAGGGAGAAAGAAAGAGGGAGAAAGAAAAAGGAGAGATAGGGAGAAAGAAAGAGAGAGAGAGAGAGAGAGAGAGAGAGAGAGAGAGAGAGAGAGAGAGAAAAAAAGTGAGGGAGAAAGAGAAAGAGAGAGAGAGAGAGAGAGAGAGAGAGAGAGAAAGAGAGAGAGAGAGAGAGAGAGAGAGAGAGAGAGTACTAACCTGCTTGTTGAAAATCAATACATGAATGTTTCGTCACAGTTTTTTTATAAATATGAGATTTCCGGGTATTGAAAGATCTTATATTGAGTGCACAAGGTCTTAAATCATATGTATTGTCTCTATTGGATATGAAGAGAAGATGGAAACTATAGGCTTCGCATATCTATATTTATCAAATAACCTTACAGGAGACAAAGAAGGTCCATCAAAAACTAAAATGTAACATGCTACAGATCGAGTGAGAAAGTGCATAGATTGAGCAACTGACACTCTCCAAGTCAATCAGAGACAAGAGGGATTGGTTCTCTTTTTTGCAACAGCTCTGATTGAATCATCGCTAGACAGGTTGCTTTATAGTTGACGTCGAGGTTGCACGGAACATCCGTCCTTTTTCAGTTCCGATTTCCGTGAAAAAAATCGACTTCCGTTTAACAGATTCCACATATATCGCTAGAAGCAAGGCCGTTTTTAAACGCGCTTCAATCTCAATTTTGCAGAATGAGTACGGTAGGATCGGGACTCTTACAACGAACAGTTGGATCTTTGTGGATTTGAATTATTATTCTTACTTTCAGTCCATTGAAATTAAAGGCGAATTACTTAATCGTTCTTGTATTTCAAGGCGAAACTTCTACGGTACTAAGTAACCGATTGACGGAGGTCAGACTTTTTTACAGGTAGAGGCACAACGCACGATGAACAAAATATGTGAAGATGCAGACGTCGACTCTGATGATTTTGTTATTCTGAAACGAATCACGGAACGGAAGCTAGCGTGGGCAGGTCATGTCGCTCGACAACCGCCTACCCGATGGTCAAGAAAAGTCACTGAGTGGATACCTTTGGGACAGAAAAGGAAAGCTGGTAGACCACCTCTAAGATGAAGCGACGACATCGTCAAAGCGAGAGACGATTTTCTTCACATCCGCTCTATGTCTGGTCAGAGAAGACGTGCTGGCATACTGGTGAGAAAGACTCCGTGGTCTACGTTGGCAAAGGACCGTTCAACCTGCAAGTTTCTGAACGACGCCGTCACATGACAACGCGAACAATGGATCTCTGAAGTAAGCGTGTGGTTGAGTTTTTAAAATTAAAATATCTCGCTTGACACAAAAAATTTTCTACATGAAAAGTTCATTATGTGACCTGCTATAGCAATAGCTATTACAGTAAGAATGTGGTAGACTTCTGTAGCTACATTTCACTACATCTTGAGAAATTTTTACGGAAAGAGTATGATGGACTTTTTTTTCTCTACAATACCAATTTCATTTCCCAGAGTTCCTGTATACTACGATGATTACTGTAGCTATCGATACAGAAACTGCATCTCGACGGTTACTGTATTCCACTAAACTTTTAAATTTATTCAGGCAACAAAACCGGCGAAAAACAGAGAAACTAAATGAATTACAAAAAAACAAGAAGTAATGTTTAGTGCTGGTATGAATTCTAAGGACACAACTAGGGGTTAATACTATTTCATTTTGGGATTTAACAGAAAACAAAAATTGATGGGATGAATTTGATTCAGGAACTTCGGATTGGCCATTCATTTGTAGATGCTGATTCGATTGGAATTTCTGAAAAGAAGTATTCGAGAAAGAGGGAGAGAGAGGGAGAGGGAGGGAGGGGAAGAGAGGGAAGAGAGAGAGAGAGAGAGAGAGAGAGAGAGAGAGAGAGAGAGAGAGAGAGAGAGAGAGAGAGAGAGAGAGAGAGAGATTATTATTCAGTGTTCTCTCTATCTCTCCCTTTCCCTCACAGATTGGTTTTTGAAACTCATAGTACTTCTGTCATGCGAAGTACCTCAAACTTGGTTAATCAAACCAACCCATTTCTAATTACCTTCAGTGGTTTCGACCTCCTCCTCTCTCACAACATGACTCCAGTCCATCTCGGACTGGTCCTCTAGATAGACAGTGGGTTCTTCCTCATCATCATCATCGATAATCACATCGACGTCTCTGTCGACTTCTATCACTACTTCTTCTCTTTCGTCTTCTGTCCCCTGATAGTCTTCGCTGCTTGAAGATGCTGACGTCAGCGACTTGGTAGCGAGCCTCGCGAGAAGTGGATCGGTTATTGGCACGTCCTTCGGCCACAGCAGTGTTGGAAGAGTCTGAATATATTCATTTATAAAAAATATTTATTTTATTGAACTAATTTTTATTATTAAGAAATTGAATGCTTACAAAATGAAATATTCTCAGTTCTTGTGTATAAATATTAGAGTTAGAAAACTACAATTTTCGTGAAAACAAAAATGACTTATTAAATATCAATTTTTTTCAATTATTTCCTATTCAATTTCTCAAACACGAAGAATTTCATCCTTATTTTTTTGAACTCAATCTTAGAATTTGGTGAATTTTCTGAAAAATTTTCAATCTTCCAATTTACTAGAAAAAACCTACGAAAATATCCAGGGTTCAGTTTTTCAGGCGGCGCCCGCAGGCGGCCACGATTTTGGCCGCCGGGAACGGCCGCGCGGCCAAATTTTTTTCACCGTGATAATGATTCCTTCTAACTCTAATAACTCTAAATTGATCACAGAAAACGTTTTAAAGCCCATTTTCATCAGCCCGGCCGATTCAGGCCACGGCCGGCCGCAGCCTGGATGCTCGCGGCCGCGGCCGGCCCCAGGCTGCCGGTTGGCCGCGAAAAAAATTTTTGCCAGAATGTGAATTAAACATGTCATAATACCGTTAATCAACACTTAATTCAGATTTGACAGCTTTTCAGATCATATTTTGCTTTTTTTAGTCGTTGATTTTTCGAAAAAAAAATTTTTTTTCTCTTATGGAATTATGTACAATTTTTTTCGTAAATTAGCTTCTATTTGTCTATTTCAACGATTTAATTGCTGAGTCAGCTTTTTAAGCGCCTCCTAAATGATGTAAATCACGCCCGGCCGCCGCGGCCGGCACGGCCGGGCCGGCCTGGGCCGGCCGTAGCTTCAATTTACTGGCCGACAGTGATAAAAATGTGTTTTTCTTAGTTTTCCAACATGATTGAGTCTGATTCCATCAAAAATTCCAAGTAGTATTGCACGTAGAGCTTCGCGGCCGACCCCGGCCACCCCGGCCGGGCCGGCCGGGACGGCCGGAGACGGCTAGAGCTTCAATTTACTTTTCGAAAGTGATGAAAATACTTTTACCTACGTTTTCCTATATGACGGAATCTTATTTCATACAGATTTCGAATTATCTTTGCATGTAGATTGTGGCGGCTGGTTCCGGCCACCCCGGCCGGAGCGGCCGGGGTGGCCGCGACAGTGTAAGAAGCTCCGAGGAGGTCGCAGGACCAAAAAAGTTGATTAACTTTCTTCCTTGAACATAAGAGATACACTATACACCAATAAATTTGATGATTCCCATTCCTATGCCCAAACGACCGTTTCGACCACACTCAATTTTTTTGATCTACCCCGAAAATAGCACAACCTACAGTAACAAAAATTATTATTTTTTTCAGAGAATTTCATTTTTAGATATTTTACTTCTCTTCTCGTTTCAGTTCACTCTTGTTTGTAGTTTTTACCAATTGAATAATCATATCAGTCAAATTCGTGGCTCTTGAAGGTCGTATATCACCCTTGGCCGTCCCGGCCGGCCCGGCCGGAGTGGCCGGGATCGGCCGCAGCGGTCTACGTGCAAAACTACTTCGAATTTTTTATGGAATCGGTCTTAGTCATGTTGGAAAACTAAGAAAAAAACATTTTCATTGCTTTCGAAAAGTAAATTGAAGCTCTAGCCGCCTCCGGCCGTCCCGGCCGGCCCGGCCGGGGTGGCCGGGGTCGGCCGCGGAGCTCTACGTGCAATACTACTTGGAATTTTTGATGGAATCAGACTTATTCATGTTCGAAAACCAAGAAAAAAACATTTCTATCACTGTCGGTCAGTAAATTGAAGCTACGGCCGCCCCCGGCCAACCCGGCCGTCCCGGCCGCGGCGGCCGGGCGGGATTTACAACTTTTGAGAGCCATTCAAAAGACTGATATGACTATTAAATTGATAGATTAGACAAACTAGAGCTATTTCACAAGAAAAAAAGTGAAATTCCTGACAAGTCAAAAAAAATTGACTTTTAAAAATCGAAAAATAAAAAAGTATAAAAGTTGACCCAAAAAGCTGTCGAATTAAGTGAGGTGTTCATAAACGGTATCCTGATATGTTTGATTCACATTCTGGCCAAAATTTTGTTTGCGGCCAACCGGCAGCCTGAAGCCGGCCGCGGCCGGCCTGGGCCGCGAGTGTCCCGGCCGCAGCCGGCCGTGGCCGCAAGTATCCCGGCCGCCGGCCAAATTTTAGAAAAACGTGGGAACATGATTTATTTGATGTTATAGCTACTAAAATCTGAAAAACAAAGACACTACGGTCTGGCCGCGTGATCGATATCATTTGGCCGCAGGCGGCCGGCGGCCGGTAAAACCGGAACCCTGAAAATATCAATTCTTGAAATTTTAAATTATTTTTTTAAGTTGTAACAGAAACATACATCATTGATCTCATTATTCAGAGCATACTTGACTCGATCATGGTAACTCCTGTGCTGATCCCAAGATGCTTTGTCGGGGAAATTTCGCCAGCAGTCCTGGAAAAAAAGTTAACTTGCTTTTATCAAAATAAAGAAAAATTCTCCGCCACTTTTCGTGAAGCCGATCCTCCAGAACGCATTTTTTTTTTGATTTCTAACAGTAAAATGAAGATGACGTGTAAGAGACTGGGAAGTTGACGGGGAGCAAAGAGGTGACGCAGGAGAGAGAGAGAGAGAGTCCTCTGCGAAGGAGGGGAGGATAGAGAGAAAAGGAGAGAGAGAGAGAGAGAGAGAGAGAGAGAGAGAGAGAGAGAGAGAGAGAGAGAGAAGGAAAATCTTTCTCTTAAAAACCACTTCTGCTTCAAGTTAGGAACCTTGAATATGATAAAAAAGGAACACCGAGCGTAGCGAGGAATACGTGCCTATACCCAGATTGATTCGTTCTTCACATTCAACATTACTCTTTTCTCCTAATTTTCCGTTTAATGGAATAAATCCATTATTTTTATTGATTTTTCTCCAAAGAAGAGATACTATAGAACTGAAAAGCTTACAATACACATGAACTTCAAGCTTCTCCTCCTTTCCATGTTCTTGTGAGCTCGAGCAATATGCTGACTGCATGCGTAGAATCCATTGAAGGAAAGGGCACATTCCGGACAGTCAATTCTGAATATTGAATGGAGGTTAAATTTTTTCCGGAATACTGCTCGTGTTCTGCGGGTTTTTGTCATTTTGATTGAAAAAATTGATGAAATGTTATAACTTCCCACATCTAGCAAAAAGTCTGACCAATTTCGAACGCGCGCCAGTCGCATTTTTGTAAAATGAGTACGGTAGGAGTCGGGACTCTCACAACGAACAGTTAGATCTTTGTGGATTTGAATTATTATTCTTACTTTCAGTCCATTGAAATTAAAGGCGCATTTTTTACGTTCTTGTATTTCAAGGCAAAACTTCTACGGTACTAAGTAACCGATTTACGGAGGTCAGACTTTTTTACAGGTAGAAGAAGCTATGTGCTTCCAATGATGACAAAACTCACTTCTCAAAGCAAATTTTCCTGGTTTCATCCAAGAAATCGCTGAAGGAACACAACGTCTCGGATCTTGACAAAAGGTATTTCGCCAAGTCAGCCATCTGAATCATTATTTTGGGTCAAGTGGATGAAAAAAAGACAATAGAGGGAAGGTTGTTCCTTCAGCAGGTGACTCTGTATGTGTTCTGCTTTGAACTTATCTTATTATTGAATTTCATTCTCTTCGATTTTTTTTCAATTGTGGAAAATATTGCTTAAAAACTCATTAAATATGAAATTAATTAGGACGAGACCAGGTGCACTGTTCTATTTAGATTCAGTTCCGCCCGTTTTGGCTTGAAAGTGGTACCCACTACCGTAAACCAGGGGTCCCGACATAGAAGGTGAAATATTTCCCCCGCAAAGGTAATTCCCTATGTCATAATGACGATTTTCGAAAAAAAAATTGTGGTCGCTAATTTACAAAATTTATGCGAATAGATCTCCGAACAACGTCGAAAAACTTCAAGGCTAATGCGTTCTCAGAGAAGGCAACTCAGATTGGATCCAATCACATCTAGTTTGGGAAAAACTGGAATCCAATCTGATTTTTTCTGGATCCAATTGGAATTGACTTTTCTGATTACTTTCAAATGCTCCAGATGTACTCGAAACTTGAGTTAACAGATAGATCATGAACAAAAGTATTATGGAATGAATCATCATGATGTGTCATCATGGTTATAGGCCCATTTTCCATCAAATAACGAAAAAACTGCTAATTGGATCCAAATTTTTTGAACAGAATACAATTGTGATTTATATAATCACTCAATTTGAATCATCAGAGAAAATTTTGAAATTTTTAGAACTTATTTGAATTCATTGAAAAAAACCTTCTCGCCAACTGGAGGAGTTATCAACATTGTTCCATATTTTATTCTCGATATCCATTTTCCAGGGTTATCTCCGAGTCCCGATTTCTGCTCACGACGTAATCTGCTTGGTTTCGGTTGTGGTAGACTAGGCGTGTTGTCTAGATTTATCGGAGAGAATGATTTTCTCTTGTTGAACCTGAAAGTATAAAGTTTTATCACAATTATTTAACTACAGTGACCATCTTCGTAGATCAATATCTTGAAGGAGAGAAAAACTTGCCAAAGTCGTCGCGTCTATCAAAAACTTTCTTTTTCATTTTTAACTATAGATTTTCTGTAAATTTTTACAATTCTTGTTAATTCGACTCATATTCGTGTGTGTCAGACTTGCTTACGACCAATTCTTTTGAAAAGATGGGTCTGTTGCAGGTCCGAACAGTTTCGAATGAAAACTCACTTTGAGAATGGATAGTACGCTTGCTCAACTTCAGCACTTGAAGAAACGTGAACTTTAAGGTGCTTTTTCAGATTTCCTTTCAGTCGGAAAACTCGATTACAGTAGGGGCACTTTATACCTTCCGGAACTAAAACTGCATTATTCATTGAAACTCCTTACAAGAAAACATACCACCATGAATTGATCGATGATCGATAAGATTTGACTGGAATCGAAATCGTTTTCCACATTCTTCACATTGATGAGGCCGCGCGTTTTTATGAATGAGCAGATGTTGAGCGAGGGCTGAAAAATAGTGAAAAAAATTGCAGATAAAAAATCTTTGAAAAAAGAATTTCTGGAAAAAATATAGCGAAATTTTTAAATTCAAAAACATACACTTCTTTGAAGCCAGAACTTTGGGGCAGACACCACATCGGTATCCATCGAGATTATCGCTCCTATCTCTCTGTAATTTTTTTTTCGAAAATGAAACGAAACTCCGTAACCTTGAAGTAAATACGTTCATTCTTGAGATCTCTTTTGCATAAAACCATCACTTCGGAATCTTCCATATACTTCTGAAAAAGGTTGGTAATTTTGTATTTCAGAATAGGATCCTATAGGACAAAAAGAAAAAAGAAAAGAAAAGAAAAACACGAACTTGGTTACTGTATATACAGTAACCATTTCTCATAGATCAAAAAGTTTATTTTCGTTTTTTTTAATTTTTTTCTGTTTCTTTCTTGTTTTTACTTTGAATTAGCTGTTTTTGAATTTCTTTGAAAGTGTAATCTGATAAAACTCACCTTCAACACTCATTTCCATTCCCATTCTCTCGCAAAACCTCATTTCCGCCATGTCGCCGAACAATGGTGGAAAGCTTAAAATATCGAATTTGGATGAAGTGGTTTCATGCGTTGTCATGCGTTACATCGAATCCTATTCAGAGAGCACGCGTTATTATTTGCATGTTCCGCACTTTACGTAGTTCATCTCTACTTTATGCAACTTCACATGGTTTTCATAGGCATTTAGTAAAATGCATCCCGTTTTGACTGCATCCCGTTGTATCCTGTTTTTTTCAATGCATTTCACTAAATGCCGTTTTCATATTCTTTGTTTCTCAATTGAGAGTAATCAATAATTTTCATAATGGTTTTTTTTTCATTAAAAAATAATATTTTTTGCTTTCTTTCTCCGTCTGCTCTCTCAGACTTTATTTACCTGCATTCCCATTCTCACAACATTCTTCTCAAATTCAATTCTAAATTGACACATAAAAATTGAAATCTCTCGCTTCCTGATGTAGCGATTTTGACTATTTTTTCTCAATTTTCACCATGTAGATCTGCTAATCTCGATCTGCAATCTGCAGCCAACAGTAATTTCCTTTTATAATAAGCTTAGGTGAGGTTGGGAAAACAACTTTTGTAAAGATCTAAATCTTGAAAACCCGGGTAAATCAAGTATTTTAGAATGTTGTAGTGAGAAAATCTAGCCCAAATCGTCGCGTCTCGCTTCATAGTACGTGCACGTAGTAAAAAATTGTCGTACAAGCCTCACGTAAGTGTACAATCACAGTGTTTCCATTCATTTTTCTCCAGATTGTATAAATACACAGTGTTGTGGACAAACATTCTCAGAAGACCAAATAGATGACACAGCGTTGGACACTCCTCTGATCGTACACGCACAGATATGTGATAACAACAATGAAGATTCACCTCGAGAGCACTTTCTACTTCTTCATCGCTGTTCGTCTCATTGTTTTTGTGAGTTTTCATATCTTCCCTGAAATTGATCAGAATATTGATGAATTCAATGAGAAAGTTTGAATAGTACCTGTAAGTCCTCAAAACTATTTGGTTCCAATTTAACTTCAATCCTTTTAGTAACATTCAGTAAAACGCATTCCGTTTTTTCGAACGTGAAAAACGTGCTTCATCCGAAACATCTCGTCTTCTTTTCAGGCTTACGGCTAACTCAAACATAAAATGAGGTGATTATTAGGCTCATGAATGTCACGTTTTCACGTTTTGAAATGACGAGATTTTAAAAATGTTTCTGAGAGATCCGGTGTATTTTGCTAGATTTTGATGGTTTTTCCTGTAAAATTCAACTTACACAAAAAATTCCAGATAGACTGCGTAGTAATCCTACTATGCGTAGCTTTCACAGATGGTTGGATGAACAGAACAAGTGCCGTGCTTGGATTGGTAGGTTTTTATGTCGATCGACAATCAGAAAAAACTTCAGATCGCAACGATAGTAACTATGATGCTCATCGGGAGCAGTATTGCGACCCTTTTCACTTGGGATCTTATCAAAATGGGTCTTCATAAGGTATTCTTGTTTTCTGTTATTTTTTCATAACTATCAGCTCCATTGCTTGTAAAATGACTTTCGACAAAAAATAATGTTCAGAAACGTCCAGAAATTATGATCGCTTTCTGTAATTTACAAAAATAAATTTTATCTTAAGAAATTTGGTTTCTCTCACTTTTTTAAGGAGAAAATCCATTCCTTTTGAGTAAATAAAAAATACGAGTATTTTCAGTAGTTTTAAGCTTAAACATGCCATTCCTTTAGGAGATGTACATTTCAACAGACTATCGGATTTCGACCTTCGAATCTACAGTAACAACATATTTCTATTCCAGAGATCAATCTTCACCTTCACAGCGCTACTCCTCTCATGTCTTTCTGGAGCTCTTTATATAGCTGCTCAAAGTAATTGTGACTTGATGACCCAATTCGGATGTCAATCTCGCTTCCCAGATGGAGCTTTCAAAGCGGCAGCGGTAATTTTCACTTTGAGTCCTTTCTCAACAGATAATACAGACCTTCTCTTTCCTGAACCTCCTTTTCTGCATTGTGGACGTTGGCCTGAGCTTCTTCTTCTATTACCTGGAAAGAAGAAAAGTACATCATACATGTGACTCGGCAGTACCCACAGTTGTATCAGAAAAGTGAGTTTTGAAATTACCTCAAACTTCTAGTGGGAAGTTAAACCGAAATCATACAAACATCGTTAATACTAATAATTAGCTAGGTTGTGAGCCATACTGCTGAAAACCCGAAAAACATTAAAATTGAAATTTTGTTTCAAAATTATATTTTAAAAAATGCAAATAGTGACTATGTTCATCGGGCACTCTCCACCTCCCCTCTTTCAAGTTTTGTTTTTTAAAAGTTTTTTCTCTCTATTCTGAGGATAAGTTAAATTTTTCCAGATCCTTCGGTGACGTGTATCGCGAATATGAACGTGCCAACCAAGTCACCTCAGTGTAATCTCTTTATTGTATTCAACCCAATTAACAATCACAGCGAAAAGTCAACGTCTATCACAGATTGTATATAGAAACTCGCACCCGTAAAATTGAAAACAATCAAAAAATGGTCATAATAATAAATCACTTGGAATTCGCTAAAATCTTATCTACTAGTTCACCGTCCTTCTCGCAAGAGTTGGTCCAAAATTGCTGCCAATCTGTAGCAAGGAGTATAGATTATGAAAGGGGCGTGACCTACCATTGATCGCGTAGCTTGGCTTAGGCTCCTCCCATATTAGTCGGCACACTTGGCAGAAACCCCAAGGACGTTCTAACACATCATGGTGCGAGCCGTCGAGGAAGATGACTTTGTACTCGCGACGCCACTCGAAGTATTCCCTGAAAAGTTGGAAAGTTAGCAATTTTATGGATGAAAAGAAGAATAGTATATCGAAGGCAACAAACTTACATGTAAGCAGTCCTGTTCTGCCGCAAATAATTCAAATGATCAGCCATATCCTTCAAAGTCTTGAAATCATCAATGGCTATGAAGGAATGTGGAGGAGAGAATGGCTCTGCAATGGAACGCTGAAAGAGTAAACATGAAAATTGGAAAAGTAAAGCCCGATGCGGGGCTCGAACCCGCGACAGCCAGATTAAGAGTCTGGTGCTCTACCGACTGAGCTAACCGGGCGGTGAAAATTTTTACATTGATGGGCTACATGAAGGTCACATGACCTGTCTCACCTTCATAACAATTGGTATCACCGTGTGAGTGTAGCCATGTTTCCACAACTTCTCGGTGTTGTAGTCTTTACAAATAGAGTTTTCGAAGGCTATGTAGAAGTCGTAACTGGAAAGTGGATATGGGAAGTGAGTTATTCGACATTCTTACTCCTTGTCCAGAACGCTCTCGCATTGTCCGTTGCGCGGACACTTCATGGTTCCACACCCACCATAGATATCGACTGGATAGTGCTCCTGAGATACGTAATTCTTTACGAAAATGCATATACACCTGATCGCAACGCAACAAACAAAGGTCGTTTCGCATGAACGAGAAAGCTACCAAAAAAGCGTGCTTGACGACTCATGGACCGTTCGAACTCAAATTCTATTACGTCATCGATGAGATTCAAGTCTATTTTGATACGTTAACTCGTAAGTGTTCAACGATGCCACTATAATCCTATCAACTCGCCTGAAATTTCCTGATGAACACTTCTCTCTTGCTGTTGGTCGAACAATGACTCACAAACCAAGCGGCTCCCTTGGTCTTTTTCTTGATCAGCTCTTTGTCTACTATCTGGAAAAAAACTTGTGTTTTTCGAGACGCACACAAGGCACAATACGGATGCTGCCGATACGGACAACCGACTTTGTTTCTCTGAATAAAATTCTATCCTCGAGGTGTAAACGATCGCAGTGGTTTCAAGCAGACCTCAATTTCGATTGCATCAGTTTTTCTCACCCTATTTTGATGTTCTTTTTTGCCTGAACTTATTGATTCCGGCTACTTTCTCCAATTTTGAAGTATATTACTGTTTTCTATGACGGTTTACAAAATGCTGTGTCATCCAAGAAGAATCGTCAACTACAGAGTTAGGAATAAATAGATGCTCCATGTGGGAAAATGAAAGACTTACATCTCCTTTGAGAAAAGACTTCTCGCCAAGCTTGACGGTATAACCATATGGAGAAGCAGTAGCGGAATCATGCCGAAAACCGATGGTCATATTATAATAACCAGGGTAGGGTGAAGCGGCGAAAGAGTTCTTTGGAGACTCCTGACTGAAATGGATGAAGTACTGGTTGGGCGATTGTCGCGTCAACTTGGGATCGTGACCGCTCATCAGGACCTGAATTTGGTTTTCCTCACGGACACATGAAAAGTCCTACCGCATGAGCTTCAGACAGTTTGTTCTTGTTGGTAGTGAATTCACAATTCCAGTCCTTGCAACCTCCGAGGTTATCTTGAGAATGACCAGCGTTCCAAGATAGGATTATTCGTTTTTCTCCTGAATTGATGATTTTACATAGTGGAACACCCAGAAGTGAAAGTTATCATCAGTAGAAATTGCGAGGTCATTGAAAGAGGTGGTAGCTGGATCACCCACATTGAAAACTGACGGTAGGTAGATAGGTAACTCCAAAACTTTTGGCGGACCGGCATTGGACCATAAATGGGCGACAGATGGACCGGTAGCAGGGAGAGTGCGCTGCGTGTCAAATTTGGACCGGCATTGGATCGTAAATGGGCGACAGATGGACTGTAGATGGACGACAGATGGACCGGTGGCGGGGAGAGTGCGCTGTGTGTCAATTTTGGACCGAAATTGGACTGTAATTGGGCGACAGATGTCCGGGACGACTGTTGCCCATCTACGGTCCAATGCCGGTCCAAAAAAAGTTTTGGAGTAACTGGCCCACGATTAAGACTTGACAGTTGGTAGGAGAAGGTGATCATACCACCCATCATGAAAACTGCTGGTGACTTATCAATAAAAAAGGAAGGCAAAATAATCAATTTTGTTCGACAGAAACTGCGCGCGAAAGTTTAGAAGAATTTCGAAAAAGCGGGAAACGAAAATATAATAACTAACCTTCCTTGACCTTACAAGTGAGCCGTTCCTTCAGCTTCACAGGAAAATCTGTCAGAAGTTCTTCGACTTGGAACGGTTCCACGCCCACCGGGTTGAATTTTACAGAAGGTCGATTGGGTCTTTCAGTCTTGGGTTTCACTTCGGGTTGGATTCGATGGGTTGCAATGTGCTTGGGAAGCACTTCTCGCCTCCCGTCATCTTCCCATCTCTGAATGATTACTGTCGCCGACCTCTAGCGGGTTTGGCCTACCTGGGCTGGGTTGACGACGTAGAAGACTAGTAGGTATGTTACACAGCATGAAAAAATGAGGTATTTCCACCTGAATTGTTCTTAATAGTCTCTCTCTCTCTCTCTCTCTCTCTCTCTCTCTCTTCTCTCTCTCTCTCTCTCTCTCTCTCTCTCTCTCTCTCTCTCTCTCTCTCTCTCTATCTCTCTCTCTCTCTCTCTCTCTCTCTCTCTCTCTCTCTCTCTCTCTCTCTTTCTTTCACTATCTCTCTTTCAGATTCAAAAAAAACGAACCTATTGAAGAAGGATGAAACGAATCTAACTGACATAGCTCATTTGCTGAAAATATATGTGTCATCAGTCATCGGAAAGGCAAGGAAGAAAGTTGACGATGACGTTTAAAAGTTTAATCCGGATGAATACTCCATAGATACACACCAATATCGCAAACGCATCAGACAAATCTCATAATTATGCTGACCCGTGAAAGAGAAAGAGAGAGAGAGAGAGAGAGAGAGAGAGAGAGAGAGAGAGAGAGAGAGCGAGAGAGAGAAAGAGAGAAAGAGAGAGAGAAAAAGAGAGAAAGAGGGAGAGAGAGAGAAGGTTGAAACTACCCCACTTGGAATGTTGATGTAGACCGATGGAGAAGTTTCTTATTTTCGTGTTTTTTGGCCATCAAAGCAGTATAAAATTTAAGTTGAGGGTATTCAAACGTGTCCTCAAAGTGACCGTACTATCACTGGACATTTTAATTTTACAGAAGAGAAGCCAAAAAGAGACGGCTAGTTTTTCTCACTATAAAATTCTTGATTTACCCGGGTTTTCAAGACTCAGATTTTCACAAGTTGTTTTCCCAACCTTACATAAGTTTATAATAAAAGGAAATTACTGTTGGCTGCAGATTGCAGATCGAGATTAGGAGATTTACAAAGTGAAAATTGAGAAAACTAGTCAAAATCGCTACATCAGCCAACAAGTGCTCCCAGTTATCACTTAAATCGTTAATACAAAATATAGAGAGGTGACATCTAGTCAGCGTCTAGACGTGAATTCTGATGTTTTCGAGTTACCATAGGAATCAGAAATGTAACAAAGTATCGGAAAGCATCAAACAAATCTTTCAATTGTTCTGACCCGTGAAAGAGAGGAGTGGAAGTGTTTAGTGTAGAACGCGGTGTACGTAACCTCGCCGGACAATTATCGAAGGAGTTCAATGATTGCGGACGGCGGAACGCGGAAAGAATTTTCCGGAAGACGGAACAAAAACATAGTGAAGACGGAGAGTGTGAATTGAAATGAAACAAAAATGGAAATGAATAAATGTCTTATTACGTTTGGACGTGATAATTTAATTAATTTTTGGCATCTTTTTATGAAAGTGTACATCTCTCTCTCTCTCTCTTTCTCTCTCTCTCTCTCTCTCTCTCTCTCTCTCTCTCTCTCTCTCTCTCTCTCTTTCTCTCTATCTCTCTTTCTCTCTCTCTCTCTCTCTCTCTCTCTCTCTCTCTCTCTCTCTCTCTCTCTCTCTCTTCTTTTCTCTCTCTCTCTCTCTCTATCTAACTGAAAACGTTCAGAAGAAAACATGTCAAAATACACACAAAAGAAGATGTCATCTTCTCATATGAATACATAAAAGGAAGAATGCACTATGGAGTTTTACAATATGAGAACTTCATCGATTTTAATGGAAGCGGAGCAAAAAAACGTATTGTGCCTGAGAAATGTACTAAAATTGTAGAAACAACATTACGAGATCGTCTTAGCAACTCAAAAACATCATTATTGCGTAATGGCATTTTAAAGCACTTTGCTGCTGTCCCAAAAAGCATATTTGAACTAGCTGAACGAGAATACATCTGCAAAATATGTTTTTAAATTCAATTCGAAAATGTCATTAGAATATTAGTCACAAATTCGTCTATTTTAAGGAAATTCATACATACTCGGCCTAAAAGTTGAATATGCTTAACTTGAAGATGAACACGGTCGTACTCAAGATTCTGATATGATTTAAAGAGTTTGTGACGTCAGATCTTAATGAGTGAGGTGATAACCAGTGTAGGAGTAAACAGCTGAACTTCTTGAGCATTTTTGGGTTCTATGCATAGAACCCAAAAATGTTGCCGACGAGAGCGAAAGTTCAAAAGTTTTATGTTTCGCGCATATAATCCGAATGTCACACGTTGGAAACAAAAGAAGAGATGAGTTGGCGGGTTTGGAAAGATCCGGTGCACTCGAAACCTACACTATCGGACAGTGATTTGAATCTCAGAAGTGTCCACCCAGAACTCTGATTTTGAACAGGAAACTATGACTCATCCAACTCAACATGACAAGAATAGGAAAAACAGGGAATTTGGTTAGAAACCTACGGAAAAGTACTCCAAACTTTTGGCGGACTGGCATCGGACCGTAAATGGGCGACAGATGGACTGTAGATGGGCGACAGATGGACCGGTGGCGGGAAAAGTGCGCTGCGTGTCAATTTTGAACCGGCATTGAATCGTAAATGGGCGACAGATGGATCGGGCGACAGATAGACTGCGGATGGGCGACAGATGGAACGGGCGACAGATAGACTGCAGATGGGCGACAGATAGACCGGGCGACAGATGGACCGGGTGACAGATGGACTGTCAATGGACCGACATTGGACTGTGATTGGGCGACAGATGCCCGAGACGACTGTCGCACATCTACGGTCCAATGCCGGTCCACGAAAAGTTTTGGAGGTACCATGTCACCGAAACAACTAAACTTGGGATCACGATTTTATGCTGAATGAAAGCCAACAATTAGCAAATCTCAGCTCGAAGCCATTTGTGCATATGGGGAAGTCTTACAAACAGATTATTCGCAAGTCGAAGAAAAGAAAACTTGCTTTTTCGAATGAATAGAGTGGTTAGTATAGCGTCTCACATGGCAACCGGTGGGTCCGAATCATTTTATGAACTTGATGTTTAGACTGAAGATTATCTGAATGACATACGGCTTGTGAGGGGTCAAAAATACGCAAAAATGGGGATAATTAGCTTTTTGGGCGGTGATTAGAAGGAAATCTCAGTGATTTCACTCATCAAACCCGTAAAAGTACGGAATTTCACTACTTTTGAGTCAGGAAGATTGACTTTGAGATTTTGGTTGGAGAAGTCTCTTGCTCATTCTTCATACAGAAACGTGGTTCAGAGAAAAATCAATAATGGAAAATAGATGACAATTGTGTACATCACCGCATTTGGTATGGATTATTGTTATTGCCCTCACATGAAATGATGTGCAAACAAGCTGTTTGGAATA
>OZ022251.1:424126-456626 GCA_963978915.1 Caenorhabditis parvicauda | reverse complement strand
GCTCCGAGACGGCTCGGGTAGGCGTCGATAGTCGCACGCAGGTAGTCTTGGACTAAACCTCCCACTACTCGACCAGGGTCTTGTTTAGAGCCTCGATACTTTGATGGTGTTTAGTACTAACCTTGTACTACAAAGTTCTTTGAATGAAGTAATCCAACGAATGCACTTCTGGCGACGACGGTGGGAATTGTTGCTTGGCATAAATGCATTCAAGTGGGTCTCACAACCCCGTTGCGATGTCTTGGTTGTTTGTCGTGGCAAGCCATATATCTGACTCGTCCATTGAAATTATTTTGGTATCAGAAACGATATATCTACTATAAAATCTTCAAAACACAGACTTCTTTGTTGATTTTGATACAACTATTGACAAAAAACAACGGTGACTTGTCTTCACTTTCACATATATCGCTAGAAGCATGGCCGTTTTCAAACGCGCTCTAATCTCATTTTTGCAGAATGAGTACGGTAGGGTCGGGACTCTCACAAAGAACAGTTAGATCTTTGTGGAATTAAATTATTATTCTTACTTTTAGTCCATTGAAATTAAAGGCTCATTACTTAAATCGTTCTTGTATTTCAAGACGAAGTTGCTACGGTACTAAGTACCCGATTTACGGAGGCCAGATTTTTTACAGGTAGAGGAAGCTATGTGGAAAACGCTCGAATTCTGCGAAAACAAAAAAGGCGTGGCTAGCCTGTAATCAGTTACGAACTGACCTGCTCTTTTCTTAACATTAAATCAGTTGCGAGAGTGTTAATCTCATCGACCACGGTCTTACCAACTTGTCAGTAACTTTGCTTTACGATTCTGAACAATGTAGCAAAACCTTTGTTATGTTTGATATCATCTGATTTCATTTGGGACCCGATCCTCTCGATTCCTGGAGTTCAAAGCTGACAGGACTCGAGAGGAATGCTCACATTCAATGAATTCACCGCTAGAAACCAAGAAATCGAGTTCACGACAGGATAGGCAAAAAGAGAAATGTACATGAACAGCAGTCAAAATTATCGATTATTTATTCACAACGAGAAATTTCCATTTGGGGTTCTCCACAAGTCTATGTTGTTGCATTTCGGTTTGAATGTCGGCTTGGGGTACTGCGACCAGCATTCTGCTACTGCGAGGTCACATCGACATAGGGCGGCTCCGCAGCCACTATTGGTACCTGAATTTGATCTTCATGAAGGGTACTGTAGGATACCGTATACCATCACATGTGGGAGTGCTGTTGTCACAAGTCCATTTGTATGGGTCTACGTATTCTTCTTCGACGTCGTAGCATTGCTGGATGGCAGGGTGTTTTCTCTCTCTCTTTCTCTCTCTCTCTCTCTCTCTCTCTCTCTCTCTCTCTCTCTCTCTCTCTTTCTCTCTTTCTCTCTCTCTCACCCCATCATCAACAGCAGCATCATAGCACTTATCGTGTCTCCTACAGCACTCATCGATTCCATCCACAGGCGTATGAGCACCTCCAACCCCACACCAACAACCGTAGTTGTTATAGACCTGCAAAATCAATCGATTTTCAGGTAATCAGAAGAATCCTTACAATAGCGGAATGGTGTAACTTGCATCTTGCGACTTCTTCAAGGTTCCATAAGGCTCGCAATCTTGGAGTCTTTGTTGGTGTAGCGATACATGAAGTGGTTAAGAGGATTGCCAGGAGTAGTTTCATTTTTCTTAATAGGAAATATTGAGAGAGAGAGAGAGAGAGAGAGAGAGAGAGAGAGAGAGAGAGAGAGAGAGAGAGAGAAAGAGAGAGAGAGAAAAAGAGAGAGAGAGAGAAGGCGAGAGAAATAAAAAAGTGACTCACGAAACCATCCAGAAAAAAACAACATGAACATTGCTCATAAAATGTTCCTGATAGCAAAGTAACCACATGAGATAAGAGGAAAAACAATGACGAAGAATGATGGAGCTCCCTCTCACACATCTGAGCCCGCTGTGTAATATAAAAGGTGTTCTCATCATTTGATTGTCTGACCGACCGCCTACCACGTGTCAATTAGGTACACTTCTAGGTGTGAAAACAAATTGGTCAGAAGAAAGAGCATTATGCACCGTGTTTGGTGATTAGTGTGGTTTATGTAGTACAATTCCGATGTGTATTAGAAAAATATTAAATTCCAACAGGAACAGTGTACCTGTGTTATTACCACGGAGTTGAAACACGGAAATTTATTTGAGCTTTGAGTAAGGTCTAATTCTCTCTCTCTCTCTCTCTCTCACTATGTGGTGATCACAAACGTATGATCCATGTACAGTATGCACACATAGATCAGTTTGCCAGTTAACTTCCTTTCTGTACCCTAAATATACGTTCAAGCCGGAAAGCAACACTAAATGATAAATATTTATTAATCGCTAAATTTCACCAAAAGTCATTTCTACTAGCTGTCCATGAGCACTTCTCTTCTCACCTACTGCCGTAATCACAACTTCTTGATTTCTGGAGGTCAATTCGTGGAATTTGAGCATTCCTTCAGAATCGAGACTGCGGCTGTCGGCTCCTGAGAAATCTGACTTTAACTGGTCGATGCAAATGTCAAACCTTGCATACTACAAAATTGTGCCAGAGGTGGTGCAATGTTAGCTACATACTTCGGGATTTTGAAACAATTTCCGATAGCCACAAACTTCGTGCGGCCGTGATCGATGAGGTAGACCTGAATTCCGGGTTGGTTAATGGCTGGCCACGCCCACCTGTGCTTCGCCGTTTCCAATAAATTTGATGGTTGCTCTGTATAAGTGATTTTCTCCTTCGACTAGTACAAGACATGCACATTCTGATTCAAAAGACTCTATCGGACGGCTTACTAGTAGGTCTCGACATCTGTCGAGCACCTTGTCGATGTGCTCCAAAAGTCTGGAAAAAACAATTGAAAGAGAGAGAGAGAAAGAGAGAGGAAGAGAGAGAGAGAGAGAGAGAGAGAGAGAGAGAGAGAGAGAGAGAGAGAGAGAGAAGAGGAGAGAGACCCACCTAACATGAGTTCGCTTCACAATATAAAATTCTAATGGCGAGACTACAGTCAGAATCTTAGCTTCGAATTTTGAGCCTCTCGTGAATGGTATAGCTAGTGGGAAGGAAAGACGAGCCGGAGTATTGTTTTCGGCTAGTTCCTGAAGTTCTTTGATTGTTTGGTTCAAGTTTTTTTCCACAGGGTGTTTTTTCCACACACCAATGTTAAGAGCCTTTATTTGACCTTCGCAAACTTATCAACTACAGTATGACCCCCTACCGTCTCAACCAGCTGAGCTGCAAGCTCCGTCGGGATGTCGCATTCCTGTGTGTCAAAGATGCTTGTCAGAAGATCGTCCATAACCTTTTCCATGTCTAGTCGGAGTGCATCGAGCGTTTCGATACACTCATCTCGTCTGAAGTTTGTTTTGACCTGCACATAACTTTCAACACTTTTGACCTCTTACTTCATATCATTTTCAGTATACATTAGAACAGACACTATGTTAAATTATACGGTAGGCTGTTACATAACCCTAATGTAGATCAAATTTCAAAGGTTGATGATCACTTTTCCGCTAGGAATAGTGATTGCGGAGTCGAGACTGTAATATGGTGACCTCACAGATTTCTTTAATACCACCCCCAATGAAAGTTTCAAATATACGGTAGTCTACAGTAACATTCTTTAGGTCAAATATTACCATACCTCTCTATCATTCCCTCCTGAAATCTCTCCACAGCGGCCGGAGTGCTCGGGCTCACAATCGGGAAGGAATGATCAGTCTCTTCGTCTGACTGGAGAATCTTCTCGACGTCTTGGTGGATTCCTGGAGAGTATTAATCTATCGTCGCAAAACACGCGTACTGGTCGCATTACGGACTAGGCGCACTATCTGACGACAAACTGCTCACTTACTCTGCATATTATCATTTTCAGAAGTCTTCTCGGGTTCAGAGAAGTCTAGATTCTGATCGCCACTTTCACGTTGGAGCTTCTCTTGAATTCAGAATTCGATGTTTTTACTTGTTAGCACTCACTTCTGTCTGAATGGTCTCCGAGCCAAACAGCTACCAGCTCGTCTTCGTCATAATCGTCCCCTTCTTCATTGACTTCGATGGAGGTAACAAGTTGACTGTCAGTTGAAACCTTGGTTTCAATTTGCTTTGGTGGTCTTACAGATCCGAATCTGACGTCGATCATTTCTGAAAGTTGGAGGTACCGTATACAGCAACCTAGGACAGCTCCAAGGTACCGTATACGGCAACCCAGGACAGCTCCAAGGTACCGTATACAGCAACCTAGGACAGCTACAAGGTACCGTATACAGCAACCCAGGACAGCTCCAAGGTACCGTATACAGCAACCTAGGACAGCTCCAAGTTACCGTATGCAGCCACCTAGGACAGCTCCAAGGTACCGTATACAGTAACCTAGGACAGTTCCAAGGTACCGTATACAGCAACCTAAGACTTCGCCAAGGTACCGTATACAGCAACCGAAGACAGTTCCAAGGTACCGTATATGTACAGCGACCGAGGACAGCTCCAAGGTACCGTATACAGCAACCTAGGACAGTTGCAAGGTACCGTATACCCTAATACTGTTATAAAGTACCGTAACCCACCGTACGCATGCGTCTCCAATTTGCTGAGTCTCCTTCGCAAAATGGTGATGCTGTGAGTCAACTTATGCCAGTGCTCTTCAACCGACCTCTTTGTATTCGAATTGCACACATCTTCGTACTCTTTTAGAACCTTGCAAAAGTCACGTAAGAATATGTGTCCCACTTGACGTCATACCTGTTGAATACTTTGCATCACAAAGTTATGAATCCTTCTCTGCTCTTTTCCGCTCATAGTTGATAAAAATGATCTATTTGACGATGAGGCAGTACACGTGGATTTACAGTCACGTTTTCATATCGACAATTTAAGTAACAAAACATTGAATTAGTTGTGACAGTGAGACAATACAATATTGAATATTCCACATCGATTTCTGTTACCTCCATTTCCCAATCCTAGAATTAAAGTCAAAAATAAATGTATCCCGCAGGTTGCAGATTGGTACATCACAACATATATGCACAACACATCTATAGATGCTGTATTACATACTGTTCGAAGAATTTTTCTCAACAACATTTATTAACAACATGAATCAACAAGTAACGATGTGCTATCGATACCAGTAGAGCTTGTATCTTGCTCCAAAAGTACGACAACTAAACAAACAACATGAATGTCAGTAACAGTTAGAGTATTGCGTAAATGGCGGGCATAAAACTATGTACAAAATGTGTTAAATGAAAAAAGTGTCTTGGGATATTTTTGGTTTAGTTTCTTTTAGACTTCAGGTTTCTCAGAAAGTCTATATTACATATTGATAAAAAGTTGCACGAAGCTTTAACATATGCGTATGACTTGATTGAAATCATTAAACGTAAAATAACAACAAATTGATCTATCAACCACACGATCGAAAGCGTCTAATCGATGACGACCACCTTTAGCTCGGTGTGAAACGTCATTTTTCAGTTTTCTCACTTATACGTAAAATATTCAAGTTGGTTGTCGAGGCAGATCATGCGGAATAATTATTTGTAAAATTTTAAGTTAACAGGTGGAATTTTTCGAATTAAATATTCGAGAACACGGGAATTTAAAAACTGAACCTTCGCATGCCTCGGGTTCTGTGATTCATTTCGGCTTCGATGACATCCTTTTGGCGATCTCTTTTTCTAGATGATTCTCCAGCTCGTTCGCCAGTGTCTCGAGATTCTTGATCAACTCAGACTTTTCCGATAGTCCCTGATAAAATTTACTTCAACCAAAAAGATGAAGAAATTCAACCTTCTGGCTCAAAAAGAGCCTCCATCCATCTAGGAAAATCCCAGAAACTGATGAGACCTTCAGAGCAGATCGCCCTATACATCTCTTGATCCAGAACTGAAATATTATTTTTTACTATGTGAATATTTAACAAGAAAATATTTCTACGCAGTTTTTCAAAAAATTTTCAGTTAACTATAATCCATTCCCACCTGTTTGATCAGAAAAATTCATTTTAATTATTCTGAAAATATGTTTCTCTCAATCCCAAGTTGCGAACTAATTTAAAACTCACAGCAAATTTCAAATTTGTCGCAATGGTGATCGACTTCAGGACATCGGTAGCGTTACGGTTGGCGTTTCTTACCGATCCATCTTGGAAATTCTGAAACATGATCTATCGATATTCAAGTTGAAAATTCTCTGAATTCTTCAATTTCAACTTAATTTATAACATACGATAGTGAAATTTGAAAGAAAACCTTTGCAAAATACTTCTCGTATACATCTTCCAGTTGTTTGACGTATTCTTCATCCTCCTCGATCATTTTTTCAATTCGTTCCAATGATCTCTGGAAAACTTCCTTCGAGAACAATTATTTATAAAGCTCACCTTGAAAGCGTTCATCTCGGTAAGATCCATGGCGATTCCGGACACGCCTGCTAAAGTTGACACAGCAATCCCCAGAAAAGCTGTTGGGGGAAACGCCATGGCTCCAAGCGTCAAAGCGCCTCCAGCGACACCGAGGACACTAGATCCTACGGAAATGGTGCTCACTTTCTTTTGGAAGACGAACATCTGTAAATTTTACTGACATCAATGAAGTTATTTAAAAATTTTCATTTTAGTTTAGAAAAATACCTTCTCAGCGGTGTCCCTGATTGCAGCAATCAGGTTTTTCCTGTTGCTGTACCATCTTGTGAACGGAGCACCAAGTTCACGTTCCATTCGTTCCATCTGAAAACTTCTCTTTATAAAATCTTACTTAATTCAGGCAAAACATTCATCATCGAAAATTATTCGATTTCGAGTCCTTCTTCCTCTATTTCAGGTACAGAGAGCTAGAGTAGGAATATTCAAACGATTGTAAACAAAAACATAGATTCTCATTACAGATTCAAAAAAAAACCGGTAGATTACTCACAGTGGCTTTTCCGTTTTTCAATTATTCAAGCTTGAAACTTAAGTTCAATTTATTGATACAAGCAGGTAGTCCTCAGAGCCCTTTTTTAATTAAAAAATCACATATTCAGACCTTTTCATTGGAAAAAGAAGTGGTTTTTATGGCAAAATGTAAACCGCAGAGCGCAGAGTCGCAGAGCGACCGCAGAGTGTTTTTTATATCAGGCTTAGGAAAAATCGGACCCGCATTTTTAAAACGTACTTGTGCTTAGAACCTTACCTAAGCCTATTTAGGAACCGTACGTGTTATTAGAAATTTTCCTAAACCTGAAACAAAAATTGACTCTGCGGCTCTGCGCTCTGCGGACACTCTGCGGTTTACATTTTGCCGGTTTTTATACGTAAAATCTTTGCTATTTCTCTCTCTCTCCCTTTTTTCTATATCTTCTCCTCTCTCTCTCTCTCATTTTCTCTCCCTGCAAAGGGATCGGTCCCCTTGTTCTTTTATTAATATGATTACCGCTTTAACGCGATCCGTATGCTAATGAGCAGACAGCCACTAATGTCTTGGAAAATTAACTATTCAATGTATTAAAAAAACACTTACATCATTTTTCGTTTCCTCATCAACTTTCTCCTCGATTGTTGCCTCGGAATAACTGTAAAGAACACTACAAATTGATGGAACAAAACATTTTGAAAATGAACTTCATAGTGGAAACCACTAGTACCTGGAATCAGACGTCGAAAAAAAAACTATTGAGAATGCAAGAATACATATTTTTTAATTTCTGAAGATAGCTTCAAAAACAATACTTTCATATGAAATGTGTCACTTACTTGGAACCGCTCTTTTCGGATTGTGATGGATCTTCGTTAGACATCGTTGAAAGTATGGGAAAAAGCCTTAAAAGCTGCTTTTATACTCCTGTTTGGAAGCGTGGGAAAGTTGCGTGCATGAGAAAGGTGGTAGGTCAAAAGCGCGCGGGTTACTGTAGCAACATTTATTAATTACTGTATCTGGTTTTCAGTTATTTTTGTTCGAATTTCAAACATTGCACTGTTCAATGCATTGTTCAAACCTTTCAAAGTTCACATGAGAGTATAAAAATCAGAAAGTTTCAAAATATCTTAACTCCTATTTATCCAAAATTTATTCACAGAATCCAGTAACGTCTTGACCAAGTGAAATGTTTTAGTGGGGCTAAGGCACTGATTAAACATGGTTTTAATTAAACAATTTCTATTTACATTACTATTTCACATCATTCATCGTCAATTTTCAGCTGATTGTAGTTCTCTGAGATCATGTTCATCTCGAGCTCCAGGTCTTCGGAGAATTTCTCCAGCTTCATGATCAAATCGGACTTTTCATTGATACCCTGGAAAAATAGTTGTTCTCGGGAGATAGAAAAAAAACTGACCCTCTTGCTCCAATACAACCTCCATCCATCTAGAATAATTCCAGCGGTTGAGCAAACACGGAGCCCTGCTTTTCCCAGTGTTCTCGTGATGCAGAACTGAAACATTTCTCATAATTCTGGAATCGGGATGTCTTATACAGTTACCATCAATATGAAAAAAAAAACTTTCAGTAGTCATTGACCTAGCTTTTTGACTGAACTGTTCACAACGTACGTCAGGCCAATCATTGAATACGGGACTACAGTGACTTCCCCCGGTCTAGTAAAAACGCGGAACCTTATTGAATCGGTCAAGCGCGATTACACTAGGAAAAAAGAGAGAGTGTGGGAAAAGAGAGTACGTTATCTCAAAGAAATTTCATGACTGAACGAATTTTACCCACCTTTGACTTTTTTCCCATTCTTTTTGTATCTCTTACTCTCGCCTTCCGGGAATAAACTATCCATCTATCTATGAAATTAAGAACTCACAGCAGCTCTGAAGTTCGTCGCAATGGTGATTGTCTTCAGAATGTCTGTAGTTAAAACTCTGGTTGCTGCTAGATTTCCATCTTTGGAATCCTGAATAACTCTATTTGAACAGAAATCCTTTTTACATGAACCATTTTAATAACAGACTATTCAGTAACAAAAATAACCTTCAGGTTCATATAACCATCGCAGTATTTCCATAGTTCATCTCCATCTGCTTCCAGTTGTTTGAAAAGAACCAAGCCTTGTTCGATCATCAATTCGATTTCCGTTATTGAGTTCTGGAAAAGCGTTATTTTCGGTGCATGAATAATCGCACAAAAAGTTTTTTATTCGAAAATGCTTTTGATTGTCCATTTACTAGAGTTAGTGCCAGAATCTGGAAGGATGAAAGAAAAAAGTCAGGAAATAAAGTAAGCCTGGTTCTAATCGGTTATATTTACTTTTTTAAGCAGTTTTTTTGATGTTTTGAAGCAAAAATAGGAAAAAAAACTGGCTTTTAAAAGATTGTAGAATTTTTTTGAAACCTTCTATAGCACATATCTAGCAAAAAGTCTAACCGATTTCAAACTCGCGGCAGTCGCATTTTTGTAAACTGAGTACGGTAGGGTCGGGACTCTCACAACGAACAGTTAGATCTTTGTGGATTTAAATTGTTATTCCTACTTTCAGTCCATTGAAATTAAAGGCGCATTATTTAATCGTTCATGTTTTTCGAAGCGAAACTGCTACGGTAACTAAGAAACCGATTTACGGAGGTCAGACTTTTTTACAGGTAGAGGAAGATATGTGCTATAGTAGATGAAAAAAAAACCTTGAACGCATTTCTCTCATTAACATCCACGACTATTCCAGAAATACCAGATACAGTCGACAAAGCGAGTCCTGCAAAAGCTGCTGGTGGAAAGGCCAGGGTGCTGATTGTCAAAACTCCTCCAGCGATTCCGACAAGACTCGTTCCAAGCGATATCTGGTTGACTTTCTTTTGGTACGCAAACATCTGGAATTAAATTAACAAATTCTTTACATTGATGAAAATACTTTTTTAATTCGATTGAAACAATTAAAAAGAGCTTCACATATAATGCTCAATTTCAATTTTTTAGTGTAGACAGCAAATTGAGGTTATTCAATACGCGATAATTCATTCGAACGAATAGAACTCAAAATGATTGAATACAGTCACAAGCAGAAGCTTCTTATAGATTCGAATCTCCATAAGATTCTCAAGTCTCCATTTGCAAAAAATACCTTCTCCGCTGTTTCATTGATTGTGGCGATTAGCTGCATACGATGTCTTATCCATCTCGAGAAACTCTTATCCAACTTTGAACTTTTTTCTTTGAGTCCAGTTAGAACCGTTTGCGGGAGCTGTAAATCGTCATTTTAATAATCTATGGTTATAAAAATTCCTTTTTTTGTGATTTTCAATACCAACACTCACATAAAGAGAATTGTTGAGCTCATCATACAGAGGTGCTCCAATGTCGTTCACTCCTGTTGCTCTTCTGATTACCAACTGGCTGGAACTGGAAGAACGTTTTTAAATTGATCGTTGGGACTGCATTTAGAATGAAATAGTAATGAAAAAAGACTCGCGCGTGGGAAAACTCACTTATTTTGTGTTCTCTGTTCATTTTCATTGTTTGAAGCTGACATCTACAGGCTGAAAATCACACTTTCATGAGTATTTTGACTTTTCAACATGAAAAAATTAAAATGAAGTGTCTAAGGTGAATGGAAGTGGTAATCAATTGTAAGTCATCGGTGTGTTATCAGTGTGATCAAATATGAGTCACTTCCCAAAAGTTGATATAAGATCTTTAAGTTAAACTTTTGCTTATTAAAAAAAAGCACATGATAATAAGAAAAAAACAAAAAATTGAGTTCGAAGAAGTAAACTTTGAGTTTTAGGATTCTTCGAACACACGAATTTCTTTTTATTTTTTCAAAATTTTATGATCATTCCGTTTGAACGTAGATTTGATTGAGAGGGCAAAATGCATTTCAAGATTTACTCAACATCTCCGTAGACATGAGAAGTAAATAGAAATTTTGTTTTGAGTTCACTAAATGTTTTAATCTTCAACGAAATTTTAATTTTAAATTTTCTTCCTATCCACTCGTGCAATCTTCATTCTAAATCAGTTAATTTCAAACGTCTTAGATGCCTTCCAGTCGTGCGTTTTGTACCTATTCAAAATCAAGTAATTTCAGTTCAATTCATGTAAAATCCTGCCCGAGAAAGATTCCACTATGCAGAAATCGGTGAGTTTCCCTTGTCGAAAACTTGCTCTCGAAAAGTCCAGTACATGATTTCCATATCAGTTGGGTGTCGCCTACGATATGGGTTTCTTTGTTATCACAGGCCATTGAAGGTAACCCACTGTGCACTCTTCTTTCATTTTGACAACTTTGTTCCTGTTTTCAGAAATTTTGAGAATTGTTAACTTGTTGTATGAAAGAGGTAAATGTATTGGAATTCGGAAAGTGAGGCGTTTTCAAGACAAGATGTAACGGTTTTTCTTACTTTGATTTGTTGATTCATTCAATTGTGTGAGAGTGAGATTTTTAAATCTCACAGGTGTAACGCGTCCCATCGAATCCCGCACTTACGTTTGGAAAGAATGGGCTGTGTTCAACTTAATTCCGCTTTCACGAATTTCTCACTAGTAGATTCAATGTTATCTACGAAATTGCAGAAATCGAAAAACGTTATGAGTAACGTTCCACAAGCGGATCATGAGAAGATCCGGATAGAACTGAGAAAAGAACTGGAATCGGTGGTGAAAGCAGCGATTGCATCACCTCACTCATCTCAGGAGCACGTTCCAAGGTTTGTATGATAAAATAAGTTTTTCGTCTGTTAAAGTCTAAATTTAGAAGATTTGGTTGAATTGGGAGAATAGTACACACTGTGGTGAACGCAGTAGAAAAGTGTAAGAAAAACAAGGGGTGGGCAGTCGATAAAGTGTGGGAACGATCCATAACCTTTATAGGAATGATAAAACGAGGGAAATCGGTAATAATTGGAAAATGTGTCCGCAGAGCGCAGAGCCGCAGAGTCAATTTTTGTTTCAGGCTTCGGAAAATTCCTAATAGCACGTATGGTTCCTAAATAGGCTTAGGTAAGGTTCTAAGCACAAGTACGTTCCAAAAATGGGGATCCGATTTTTCTTAAGCCTGATATAAGAAATAACTCTGCGACTCTGCGCTCTGCGGTTTACATTTTGCCGTAATAATTAGCAAAAATATTCGAAAATAAAATAATGAGTTGAGTGCGCTCCGCGGAGGTTCTTGCAAAACGGTTGCAGAGCGGCTATATCTACTTATCCCTGGTCCGCAGTGTGTTGTGGTTGGGATTCGTTGTTGCAACATTCAGATAAATTACCTCGCGTAGTGGGTTTGGCAAAGGCGAAGGGTTTTAATTAATAAAGTCAAAGTTGATGCTTGCAGTGAAATCACCCTGAACATTTGCAATACAATCGAAGCAGTGTTCATTCATGGACTACGAGATCCGTTTTTCTTGAAAGGAACTCGCTACGCTAAATATCCAGAACCCGTGAGTTTTCTGGATTTTGTGAATTGATGGTTAAAAAACAAGTCCGTGTGAGATGGCATAATCTGCCGACCCTCACGCCTGTATCATGAATTATACTCAATTTGCAATCTGCAACCAAAAGAATTTCCTTTTTTAATCAGCTTAGGTTAGGTCAGGAGAACAACTTTTGTGAAGAACCAAGTATTGGATACCGAAATTAAGCATTCAATAATCAAGCAAATATGATGCAGTGAGGGTCGGCAGCCTTCTGCGGCGGGGTCTTTAAAAAACTGGTAATGAAATTTCCTTGGGGAATGTTTTCTCTATTGATATACTGATTGTTGAAATATTTTCCAGATAGTTTGCGAAACACAAAATTTATAGATAGACGATTTCAGTATTTCTGAAAATCTCATTTTATACCGAAATTATTTTTTTTTAATAATTAATAACTATGCCATTGAAATGTTTCGATAAGTTCTATCCAAATATTAGAAATACTTGAACCTTCAATAAAATCATTTTCAGAACTTCTGGCCATTTGTCTCAAAGTACTCACACAAAAGTGTGTCGAGTCAGATAGTCAAGCTGAAGCAGATCAAGTCGGAAATTGGCAAAAGTAGAGTGAGTTTTCAGAATGATAGGCGAGAAACAAAAATAGCTTCACAATTTCATGTGATTGAGAAAAGTGTTGAAAAATGAGCTTTCGAGTGTTAATAATAATAATTAGGACCAGTGCGCCGCAGGCCATTTAGGTATTTATTTAACACAAAAACAAGCGCAGTTTGGACATTTATGGAGAGAGTTGGAAGCTCGTTTTTCAGGCATGGATTCGAATCATCCTCAATGAGAACACACTGGATCACTATCTGAATTTACTAGCATCGGAAAAGTCTGCGTTAGGGTATGTTTTCTATCACTGAATCCGAATATTGTACACAAGTTCTCATCGTCAATAACTTTTCTATAATGGGCATGTGATCCGGCACCGATTAGAGTTCCATCAGTTTTAATGGCTACTCGCAGTGTTTCGGTCATTCAAAAAGTGGGTGTAACAGGGCCGGTCAACAATCGCTCAGTTGCAAAATTTTCGAATCGAGACCTTAACTACATTTTCGATATCAATACTAGTCTCCAGAGTTGCACGGAAGTAAAATTTTTCAAAACGGAAGTCGGAAGTCGGAAGTGAATTTTTTAAACGGAAGTGAAATTTTTTTCACGGAAGTCGGAAGTCGGAAGTGAAATTTTTTCTCGGAAGTCGGAAGTCGGAAGTGAAAAAAGGGCGGAAGTCGGAATTCCGTGCAACTCTGCTAGTCTCCTCAAAATATCTGACAATAACTTTTAAAACAATTTTCTTGTTCAATAAAGACTAAAATTGAGCATAATACATGGAATAAATAGATGAAGATAGCAATAGACGGCTGCAAAGCGGTCATACGGAGCGAAAAATTGAATCTATTGATTTGGGTCGACTGATTCGCGCCTTTTTCAAAGCTCCACCCCAACCCGACTTTTTTTGATCTTGGTACATAGTGCTACTCGAACTAGTTGTTAAATTCACTTCGCTAATGCGTCATCGTTCAAATTATGGATTATCGCTAGAAGTAACAGCAATCAACAGTTGATATGAAAACAAATTCAGCCAATTCTACGAAGATCACTCTTTCCTTCGCTATCTGCGAGATAGTGAATTTGCTGAGCAAGTTCTGGGAATTGTCAGACCACTCGGAAAGCTTTCTTTCTGTGTAAGTTTTTGATCCTATCAATGAAACAGTTTTTTGCCTCCAGGCGGCGACAAACAGTTCATTTTTGAATTCATGGACCCCGTCACCCTTGATCCTTGCAGGACTTCTTGATGGAACACCTCTGAGAGGTAAGTTATTGATTTTTTGAAATATGATTTTGGTAATATTGTTTTTGACAAGGCTATCAGAATCATTTCAAAGTTATGAAAATTGATTACCATAGTAAAATTGTTATTGGAAAAAAAAGAAAATAGGAAATGTTGATTACAATTGGGAAATTTTTTTAAGAGTACGGTAGTAACATTATTGATTAGGACCAATACACAACAAAGTATGGTCGCTATGGAAATTGATTCATCAGGTAATATCATAATCTCAAAGATGTTGTCATTTTTCATAGTGGCGATTTTACAAAAAATGCGTTGAAGTTGAATAATGGAAGGTTGATTTCAACGGGACTTCCTAGTGTAAACAATACATTTATTTCAAAAAAGACAATTGCAGTAGGAACATTGATCCCAAGAAGGCACATGCGAGCTGATAGCGTCACTGAAGAAATTGCCGTATCGGCTCTAGACCTCCTGATGCCTGATGGTGATGGAACGCGACCTGTAAAGGAGTATCAAGGAAAACGGAGTAGAAGGAACACTTATAGACATGCTGGTTCGTTTTGCATCGATTGAGCACTTCTATAGGTAAAAGACAAACGGAATGTCATTTTTTACAAACAGTGGAGTCGTTTTCATCATAAAATTGTGATATGAATAGGGAATTAGCCTCTTTTCAATAGTTTCAGATGTTTGAATACATCTTTTAATTTTGAGCGATAAAAATAGAAACACTGAGATTTGAACGATGGATTGACAGTTTTTCGATTAAAATTTGTTTTCGGTAGTTCTCAAAATTTTTAATGTTAGTTTATTGTGGTTTTTGACAGATCGTCTCGTTGTGACCATTGGAATTGCACAAGATATATTTATTTCTCCAACATTCCGGCAATCAGGCCATCTTCAGGGATATATACCTATAATGATTTACAAGGGGTTGGTATGACAGAACAGAACAAATAGTATTGTGAGAAATAAGAAATGAGTTAGTTTGAGTAGTTTTGATGACAAAGTGCACTTGGAAGTTACTTTTTTAGGGTCAAAAGCTAAAGTGCGATAGTTTTACTTAGAAAATTTACTTCAGAAAGCGATGACGATCGTTCTTCTACATACTCTCACCCATCTATGGTCGATTTCGGGGACTATCCGACTTCCACCAGACCTTCCTCAACTGGAAAAAGACCGATTCCCAAAATGTGAGTTTACGAAGTTCATACCAAGAAAATGCGCTTCATACCAAAAAAAAACCAAGATTCAAGTTTCGATCTGTTTCCAGATACTGGCGTTGGGCGTGTGCCTCGCGTTTTTACTTTCATTCACTCATGAAACCTATGCTCTCAGATCAACTAAATCACTGTTAAACATTGTCCGAAAAGCTAGAATGGTTATGATCGGACGTAACTCTAGTAATTAATGGGAAAAGTCCAACCTTTTTTGTGAATCTAGGACAATAAAAAGAACAAAGTTTAGAAAGAAAAGTATTTTCGTGCGGAATGTCTCCCACGGGGCGAAGCCTCCGGGAGAAGAAGAAAATCGTGCGACGAGGATCCCATGGGGCGGAGCCCCTGGAACTATTAAATGAAAGAATTGTACCTTATGTGAGAAAAATAATTTTGTGAGCTTGGGTTTATCGATAACAAAGAATGCGAGCATCCACATAAAAATCACGCGAAACGCTTGAGCGCAACGAAGGTTCAACAGCTAGTTTTTTATATGTTATTGATTGATTTACCATATTTCAACCCAGGTCATCATCCAACTCGTTCGGTCACCTACCATATCCACAATCACCACTGCTGACGTCAACACCATTAGACAGTGTTATTCTCAGTGCTGCGATGACGAAAAAATCATCTGCAATTGATTTGCCGAAGGAGTCGTCAGAACCATCGAACGATAGGTTTTCGGTGAGATTTTTGATGTAAACGAAGATGAAGGAGAATATAAGTGTTTTTTTCAAATTAAAGTCAGTATGTTATTATATCGGTAAGATCTTGGTGTTTTTCCAGCTCCTTTCAATTATAAAGAATCGGCAAAAAACCAGTTTGGTATAGTTTCCAAGCTCGATTATAAGTTTAAAGATTTTTGTTTCTTTGAATTCTGACAATATGAATTGTGATTTTCGTCTGAAAATCTATACTTGTGAAGTTTCATGGAGATTCATCGAGTTAAAAAAAAGTTGTTTTTAGTTTGTAGTTTTCAAAAAGAATAGAAATCGAAAAAGGTGAATTTTCGAATTTTTTAAAGTAATATGCGTGTCTATATGATATTTATGTACTTTCAGATGAAAAACTGAAAATTACCGTTTTTCAGCCTCTCATAGTCACCAGACGACTTCACAAACCAAGAAAGTCTTCGAGAAGTTCGAGTGAATCGAATTCTCTGATATCTGCGGATACGCCGAGACAATCAAGAGCCAACAGTGATATGGTGATTTTTGAGTTTTTGAACCAGCACAGAGTTCTGACGAGTTTTTAAATTGAAATGTCAAAATTATTTATATGATGGCTTGATTTTTAATGACGTTGAAAATCGTATCCTGTCAAGTTTGAAGTTCCGTTACCATAGTAACACAACTTTTGATCTACCCATCATTTTTGACCAATAATCCGCTCATTCCAGCCCTCCACCATTGCTGGAACGGTGCCAGATCACTCGACAATCATGGAAACGGAACTTTTCCATGTATCTGACACGATGGACAGTGGTATTGGGAATGAAAAGAAGTGAGATTTTTTTAACTGATAATATATATATATATATATATATAAATTAGTAAAGTTAGTATAAAAATATATACAAATTAGTAAAGTTAGTATGAAAAAAGAAAAAAATTGTATGTCTCTTCTTACTGTACAAATATTCTGAATTCAATGATCAGAAATCTATAGTCACTCCAGGGGTCACTGTGTGATAATAGAGTACAAATTTGTGTTTAAATGATAAGGAATTAAGTTTTTTTCAATGAAAAAGGTTGATTTTCATTGGCTTCTCAAAGATCTGAACGGCATCAAGAATCAGCGAAACTGTGTTTAAATTCAGGTTGATCGACTATTTGTGGTTTTATTTGAGATGTTTGCAATGGAAGTACATGAGTTTTCTGGAGTTTCACAATTTTCATCAGGAAATTTGTCGAAAACAAGAAAAAAGTTCACCATGAATACCTAAAGAATTTCCAGAAGCGACCCACCGAAAATCGTGTCAGTACCATTTCTACAAGCACTGACACAAGTATCTCAAGAAGCTTCCGAAAAAGAAGCCCAAGCGTTGGAGTCGTTGGAAAACGCCCTTCAAGAAGCCCATCCGATTTTGGCAGTCGGCCAGAATGAACTGCAAGAAGTTCCGTTCTCAGTCGAATCTGAGCCAGGTAACTTTAGTATTCGATGATTCTCCGAAAGTAGCAAAAACGTTATGGACTGTGAGTATTATCACTAAAGTCAATGGTTCGTTTAAAATGTCAGATTATTATTGTATGGCTTGCAGAAGTCCCACTCTCTTCAGAACAGGAACCAGAAGTCAACCCGCCTCTCTTCAATGAAATGCCAACCAAAGCGATCACTTTTGCTGCTCGGAAGGTGAGATTTCTATATTCACAAAGTTGGAAACTAAAATGACATGAGAAGATGAAAATTGAAGCTCGAACTTAATCAGGAATTATTTATGATAATTAATGCAAAGATATGAGTGAAATGTAGAGTAGTAAGAATGTTTCATCATTAATTAAAATAATCTGTTTGACGAATTTGAATCGATTTTTTTTCTCGTTTTAAGGTTTTGAAAAGTTCCCACAACTTTTTTCACATTCTTCTTTTTCACATCTAAAAGATTGATTACAAGAGAATGGTAATGACACATTTTAAATAGTTCAATTTTCCGTTCAACATGTAAAAAGCATCCCCTTCCCTAAGGCAGTCACAAGGTCTTCTCTTATCAGCACAAACCTTTTGGCTCTCGTATGAGCTATCGTAGGAGCACTGCTCCGTGTTCGAGAGAAAGGTTATCAGCGACTTACTATCGCCCCAAACGCCAAAAATGCCCGTTTTCGTTTATGTTCTTCTGTCTGCATGCAACAGTGCCGTCTGGACTCGTGATGTTGATAAGACTAATCACGGAAAGAGAGAAAAGTTCGAAGAAACCACTCTTGCAACGTTCTAGGTTCCAGTGAGCCCTTTGTCTAGCCTACCTCTCATAACTTTTCTTCTAATATCACTTCTTGCAACTATCACTGTGGAAACAAGCAGTAGTTTTCATTTAGTTTTGTAGTATTGCTTCTTTGAAAAAAGATGCTCATCAAATCGAGCAACTTTATACTCAGAGAAGTCAATTCTGATTGGGCCCTGAAAAAATCAAATTGGATTCCAGTTTTTCCGAAATTAGATGTGGGGGATCCAATCAGAGATTCCTTCTCTGAGTGGGTTCTAGCGAGGTCTTTGTCTGGTGTACTTCTCATAACAGTTGTAGTACTTTTAATTTTTGTAGTTAATACGGTTGGAATTTTTCACTTGTATTCCATTGTTTTTTGTTGGTTTCACTAGTTTTCTGCTCATATCAATAAGAGTCTTAATCAGTCGACTGTTCATCGAAAATCATTTTCTATATTCATAGTATTTTTTCCATGAAAAACTACCAGCATGCACATAGCTTCCTCTACCTGTAAAAAAGTCTGACCTCCGTAAATCGGTTACTTAGTACTGTAGCAGTTTCGCCTTGAAACACAAGAACGATTGAGTAATGCGCCTTTAATTTCAATGGACTGAAAGTAAGAATAATAATTTAAATCCACAAAGATCTAACTGTTCGTTATGAGAGTCTCGACTACTACCGTACTCATTTAAAAAAAATGCGACTGGCGCGCGTTTGAAATCGGTCAGACTTTTGCTAGATATGTGTCATGTTTCACTCATTCTTACCATTATCTCTGTCTTGTGAGAAAATTTAATAACTTTTCTCGAGAATCAAAATTTAAATGTTTAATTCATGAATTCTGAGGTGACTAAGAATTTTTATTTCAATTTTTATGTTCGAAACAAGCTCCTTTAGGATCGACTCGACTCTTTTACAGTTGGTACATGAAACTTATAGCAAAATAAAAAAATCATAAAAAAGGAAGATTTTTCTCGACTAGTTCAGTTTCTATTTCAAACTCCTCGGTATATGCGTATCACACACGCCCCACTTGACGCGCAAACCTAAGACAATGGCGGATTAATAGGATTGCATCAGATTGCATATGACTTGAGCCATGCTTATTGTCACCTGGTTGTTGGAGGTCATCAATGGTGCTCACTTTGGCGCGTTTGCCCCACCCTCTCCCGTCACAATGGTGTGCATAACTTGTAAGACGTTCCACCAGAGAGCACAGTTATGCCACTGGCATGTGTCCAAAACGACTATTTATTTACATTTGTCACTAATCGCTCGTCGTAATTTTTGTACCCCATTCTCTCCTCCATGTGATGTGCTGTATGGTCACTCATGTGATTTGCACTCGATGAGTTTGATTGCTTTGTTACGTCTTACTCATACAGACACCTGACACTTTCCCGGAGTATATGTATAAGGACATTTGTTGAGCTTTATTGCCCTATATAGCTAACACGCTTGTATGACTTACGGTGGTAGTACTGTAAAATGGAAAACGATGTTCGAATGGTTTTTTTCGTATCTCATAGGTTTTTTCTAAAAGCTTTTTCCTGTTTCGCATAGGGTTTTTTGTTCTTAATCAGAGTTCATAAAAATGCTGCTTTCTTCCTCTTTTATCCATTCAGCTTCTGTTTTCTATCAAAATACGTCTTCGCCTTTTCTCCCACTATATTCTTTCAAAATTGACACTTCACAATTCATAGTAGAAAAACTTCATATGATACTCATACTCATAAAATTACATTTTCTCTCATTTTGACTTATGCTGTATTGAAAACACAGCTCATGTCCAATGCTCTTCTTTATTCTCCCGCGACCTTACCTTTTTTAACGTCTATCTCTTTTTTTTTCTCTCTCTCTCTCCCTCTATCTCTCTCTTTCTCTCTCACCATCTTACTCATTTCATCGTGTTTCTTATAGCCCCCAAAATGTCGTACGAAGACAGCCTGACGGCAGACAAACTTTTGTCGGATTTTGACGTCAACGAAATCGCCACATGTGCTATGGACTACGACTCGAACAACAACGAATACGACTACGACGATGATCGAATCCTCGAAACGTTCAGCAAGTCGTCAAGGTCTGGACGACGTCGCAGTAGCATCCAACAGTTGTGTGAACACATTGAACGTAGCTCAATCAGCAATGCGTATGATACGTTCTTCTCGGCTACCATGGTGGTACTGCACGCGAGTAGGGAACGAAGGATCAGCGTCAGATCGATTTTGAGCAAAATGGTCCGTTATTCTGAAGTGTTGTTGCTTTTGACTAGTCCTGCACATAGCTAGGTCGTAAACGTCAAATTCAATATCCAAAGTACAGATGATTGCCTCGAAACTTCCAAGCTAAATCCATGATTCCGAAAAGAATAAACATTGAAAACAAGAAATTTGTATTAAAAAAGGAGAACATTAGATTTTCTGCTAGAAAAAGAAAAAAAAGTTCTTACGTAAAGATGTTTGAAGAAAAATACAATTACATAATTTGAGTAGTATTGGAATAGGATGTAACTGCAACTTTTGAAAAATTCCCCTATTTCAGAGCGATTCTATCCTGGGCACCTCTCTTCACGATGAACTGATGAACGCTATGCCCTCGGGCCCAGGGCAGTCTTCGTTCGACTTTGAACAGAACTATTGCCTACCACCAGCAGCGATGGGAAACAGCATTGCAGCGATCAGCAAAAGAAGTCAGATGGTGGGTTTTTGTTACTGAATGGCTCTGGAAAAGCATAAAAACGGTTTAAAAATGGTGGAAACATGTTTGTTTAAACATAAACTAAGCGACCCGATTCATACTGCATCAAGCGCAGTAGAAACGTGTCGGATCAAGCAGCGAGGGGAGGCGACCAATAAGCAGCGGGCACAAACTCCTCCCCTTCGTAAATCCTGCACCGTTGTAGATCAAATTACAGTTACTGTAGTTTAAAAACTTTTTTTCTCTGACGTTTTCTCGAAATTCATGATAAAAAGCTAGTTACGAAGAAAAGTTAGACGATTTGCAATTTTATAATAGCAATCGTAGAAACAAGTTCGCTTGTTAACTTGAGAAAAATAGGAGAAAAGAATGGAAAAAATATTGATGTGAAAAAAATATTGGAAAATAAATATTGAAAAAATAGGAGAAAAGGATATATAAAAATATTGATGTGCGAACGCGATCTATAGCGAATTTTTGTTCAAAATAGTTTGCGAGCAACGCGTTTAATCGATAAACTTCACCTTTATCTCGGTGTGCAATTTTGAAAAGTAACGTTTTTTGAAAGTTCTCGTACTGAGTGAGTGCGCGATTACATAATCAAATGATCGTGTGCAACGAAAAAACTATAAGAGACGAATTCAGGCGTGGGAAAGCATGTCGGATCGCTCCAGAATGTCGTCGTCGTCAGATTCTGGACCGATGATGAGCTTCGGCCAAGCACTTAGATCTGCAATGGAAACGACGCCGTATGACCAGGTGAGATTTTCGTTTTTTTAATTTGAAAAAAAATCAAAATACTCTGTAAAAATGAAAACTTGCTAAATCTCTGGAAATTTATGAAAATATCACAAACAGTTCAGATGAATTTTATTGAAAAATAAATCTAAACTGGCCAGTTTTCTGGAAACAGAAGATGAAGTGTTTTCAATCGAATTCAGAAAAAAATTACATGTTTTTTACTCAGGGAAACTGTTTGGTGTCTGTGTGGATCCAAACGGAATTTTTAAAAATTACCTATTCGGACACCGTTTAAAGCCATACAGACACCGTTATCAAAAACGGTATCCGTAGGATTCATAAATGCTCCGATTTCTTGCTGTTTGCAAACGGTGTCTTTACAGATTCATACTGATACCGCCTAAACCAATATGGATTCCAGAAACCATACAGACACCGAACAGTTTCCTTGAGTCAAGAATGTGCGAAAAATTGAGAATCAAAACTCCGCATTACAGCTGGACAACACCGATGATTTTGGTCTGAACGACTCAGACTTTGCGGATGAATCGTCAAGAAAAACGACCAGATGCTCGGCAGCAACAGAAGAAACCATCTCCAAGTTGTGCGAACTTCCAAAAGAACTGGGACTCGACTCGCAAGACTTTCGTTGTGCATTGTGTAGAAAGTCTATTGGAGGCCCTACGTATGCTGCTTTTGAGTGAGCTTTTCTCGTTTTTAAATGATACGAGGTTGGAATTGAACCAAAAAAAACTCGGCTCGCGATTTGCTTGATCAAATAGCCTTTTTTTCCATTTAAAATAGTTTAGATAATTGACAGAGTCACCTAATATCACCTGAAACATACAAATTTCACTTATTTTTCATAAATTAATCAGATAATTTTTCCATTTCTGTATCAGATTTATCACTTGGGTTGATTTGATTTTGTCAAGTTTTCAAATATCGGCAATTAGTAAATCGCATTCCATTTCCAAAAATGGGATGCGATAACTTTTTTCGCATCGCATGAGCACCTCTTTTTTAAGCTTAGGTCAGGTTTGGGTCAGCTTGACGTTCAACTTAAGCCTAAATACAAGGTTATTGGGCTGTTCCGAGCAAAGTTACAGACGTTTGAAAAAAACGGGATGCGATGGGATGCGATTTACTAATTGCCTCAAATATCTTATTATCAAATAACTTTTCAGAGAATTCCCTTAAAGTCTCGGAACTCTAGAAAGGTTGAAATGTGAATTTTTCAGAAAATGCGCAGTCGACGCAATGTACTACTGCAACGACTGCATGTGTAGGTCAGAGAAGAGTGTGATCCCAGCAAGAGTCTTCGCCAACTGGGACTGGTCTGAACGAGCAGTGTCGGACAAAGGAAGACTGTGGATCGATATGAACAAGGTAGTCTTCTTGTTTTGTATATGAAAAACGTTGATAGCTATAAAAAATGAGAATAACATTGATTTCCCATTTTAAAATTGCAAAAAAAACATGTTTTTAGGAAAATGCATTATTTTTCTCTCATATTTTTTCAATCGTCTCTATCAAAAAACTTCCTTTTGGAATTTCACAGTAAAAAGTCAATTTTAAAGTTCTTTTTCGAAAATTTATGTTTGAAAGTTTGTATAAAATATTTTCGAAAGAATACTTCTCAGATTTCAATCAGGAAACCTATAGAAATGTCTATTATTGAGTGATTTCATGCTTTTTTTTTCTTAAATTTATACGCCTTTTACGACAAGAGAAAGCGTTAAACGAACTGTTTTCATTTCAGGAAAAAGCTCTGATGAACATTGAAACTGGCAGTACAAAGCTGTATCAACACGTCCCAAAATTGGCAGCAGTTTTGGCACTGCGCCAGAAACTTCAAATTGGCGCTATGTACTTGTTCACGTGCAGAGAATCAGTGGCAAACGATTTTAGGTAACTTTCAAGTTTTGAAAGTTTCGGTAAAAGAATTTTTCAGAAAAAAGATTCAATTCAAAGATTATCTTCATTCAGATGTCCACTTGTACTCTTTCACAGTAAGTTTTTAATGTTTCAAGTTGATCTCGTTCAGCCAAATTACCGAAGTATTGATTTTTATGAGTAGATCAAATTTTTGAGTTAGTATGCGCAGTTAAAAAGTGTCAGCTCACTAACTTCAAAAGATTGTTTGACGGTTTACTTGGATCAGTCGAAGATTAGCCTTGTTCAAATGGAAAATTTTCAGGACCTGCAAGACGTCAAGTCAGGAGCAATGGAAAAGCGTCTGAAGCAACTTTTGGCCTACACGATAAATCATGTGATGAACTGCACACTCTGTAAGCAGAAGGTTGTTTAGTTAATAATGAAAGAGAAGTAATGCCGGTTTTGCAGGGCTTCGTGTGTGAACTTTGCACTGTCGACCAAGTCATCTATCCATTCCAAACGGAAACAACGCACAGGGTCAGTTTTCACTTGAAGTTTTCTTGTTTTTGGCGAATGGTAGTGTTCGTCAACTCATGAACAAGCTGTCTCAGGAAAACCGTTCGGTGTCTTTATGGTTTCTGGAATCCATATTGGTTTACGCGGTATCTGTATGAATCCGTACAGACAACGTTTGCAAACAGCAAGAAATTGGAGCCTTTTTGAATCCTACGGATACCGTTTTTGAAAACGATGCCTGTATGGCTTTAAACGGTGCCCGAATAGGTAATTTTTGAATTCCGTCTGGATCCATACCGACACCGAACGTTTTTCCTGAGTGTTGAATCGCTAATTCTACAGTTCTTGTTCAAATCAATGAGAACACACCGAGCTAAATTTTGAACTCAAATTACACACCGAGCTAAATTTTGAACTCAAATTAGCTATAACGCGCGTTCGCACATCAATATTTTTCATTCTTCTGTCCTATTTTTCTCATCTTAACAAGTGAGTTTGTTTTTTTTTCTCCCCTCGCTGCTTGATCCGACACTTTTCTATTACGATTAGCGGAGTGTGGAGAATCATCAAAAATGAAATTAAATATTGAATAATCGTTTTTAGAGAGTGTTTCTGTGGTCAGTAATTTTGAAAATGACAGTTTCTTAAAAAGAAAGTAACAAAACCCATTTTCAGTGTCACCTCTGCTTCGCCGTCTACCACAAAACCTGCTTTGACGAAGCCGACGCTTGCCCGAAGTGCGAACGGAAAGCTCAGTTCGAAACGAGGACAGCACACGATGACCCGAACATGCTCATACTGCAGCAATAACTGTAAATTTACCACTTTCAAGCCTTTTAAAGCAATGCTCAAGCGACTTCAAGTGCACTTATGAAGTAACGATTGGTTGAAATCGAGAAAATTGCATGAAAACTTTGTGAAATTGTTTTTCTTATTGTTTTCCGTCTTTTTTGATTCATCATTTTCTGAAATTTGTTTGAATCGAGTTGAGGACAAGCTGAAATCTTTCTGTTCAATGTTACACATATCTTCCTCTACCTGTAAAAAAGTCTGACCTCCGTAAATCGGTTACTTAGTTACCGTAGCAGTTTCGCTTTGAAATACATGAACGATTAAGTAATGCGCCTTCAATTTCAATGGACTGAAAGTAAGAATAATAATTTAAATCCACAAAGATCTAACTGTTCGTTGTGAGAGTCCCGACCCTACCGTACTCATTTTACAAAAATGCGACTGCCGCGAGTTTGAAATCGGTCAGACTTTTTGCTAGATATGTGTGTTAAGGTAATGTTTTTTTTTCAAGTTTTATCCAATTTTCCGATTTCACCTTTCTCGTTACATAACGAACTACCCACCGATGACTTATCACAGTTATGTAAATATCCAGAGCGAGCTTTCTTAGAATATCCCGGTTGTTTTTATAGGAAAACATAAGGCGCCATAAGACCAGCGACGGTTCACTCTCTATGATAGAGTATGAAGAAGATTGGAAGTGTTGCAGTTTTATATATCAACAGATTGAAAATTCTGAGAAAAATGGGTTTTTCTTTGTTTTTATCAGAGCTTTTCTCAGTCTATGGTGCTATCAATGTCTTCCAAATAACCTCGTAATCGATTCTAAACGGAATTTCGAAAAACACATCTCTGTAGAAAAAGTTGAATCCGTGTCTATAGAAAATCCGTTTAAATCAGGGCCTTCTCATGTTTATAGCCGCCTTCTTTAAAACCTGTGGTCCCCGCCTTGTAAATACAAAATATCAATGGTTATTTCTAATTTTGATAATTGAATGAAGAGCATAATCGTCGCCACCCACTCCTCATATTTCTATGTGATGTTTGTACAAAGCTCTACGATGTAAATAAATGAGATGTTTTTTCTGTGTTCGAGTCGTTTTCTGGTTTATGTCAGTTTTTTCTTCGGTTCAGGACGTCCGAAATAATATAATGGTTAGGATGAGCATAAAAATTGTCTCACGAGATTCTAAGCCTTTGTTTCGTAGCTACAGCTCAGGAAAATATCTAGTTAGACCTATAAACTTACTCTAAAACTTCGTGGACCGGCATTGGACTACGGTCTAATGCCGGTCCATTCACAGTCCAATTGTCGCCTGGTTCATCTGTCGCTCATCCGCAGTCCATTTGTCGCCCATTACCGGTACGATGCCGGTGCGGTCCATCAGTCACCCATCCGCAGTCCATATGTCGCCCGGTCCATCTGTCGCCCATCCGCCTCTACGATTCAAAAAGTCGTCGAGTGCTAGATAGGTCATTGCAGCCACTCGCGGACATATCGCGGGTTCCGCCGTTTTTTCCATCCGCCGGCCAGTCCATCTGTCACCCATCCGCAGTCCATATGTCGCCCGGTCCACCTGTCGCCCATCCGCCTCAACGATTCAAAAAGTCGTCGAGTGCTAGATAGGTCATTGCAGCCACTCGCGGACATATCGCGGGTTCCGCCGTTTTTTCCATCCGCCGGCCAGTCCATCTGTCACCCATCCGCAGTCCATATGTCGCCCGGTCCACCTGTCGCCCATCCGCCTCAACGATTCAAAAAGTCGTCGAGTGCTAGATAGGTCATTGCAGCCACTCGCGGACATATCGCGGGTTTCGCCATTTTGTCCATCCGCCGGCCAGTCCATCTGTCGCCCATTCGAAGTCCATCTGTCGCCCATTCGAAGTCCATCTGTCTCCCGGTCAATCTGTCGCCCATTTACGACCCAATGCCAGTCCAAATTTGACAAACAGCGCACTCTCCCCGCCACCGGTCCATCTGTCGCCCATCTACAGTCCATCTGTTGCTCGGTCCATCTGTCGCCCATTTACGGTCCGATGCCGGTCCACGAAAAGTTTTGGAGTTAGGTGTAAAACCTGCTAAACGTGAACAAAAAATGGCAAGACCTAATTTCGAGATATGCAGGTCCCATACCGAGCTTAGGGTTAAAAGGTCTTGTATGAACTTTACCAGGTCTTGTATGAGCCTTGTTTAAATAAATCATCGGTTCATAACTCTTCCGACGGGACCACAAAAATGCCAGAGTCATGAAGAGACACTGAAAGATGGCAGTCTTGCTTGATAGGAATGACTTTGGGGTACAAGTACCACGAAGGTCATCAGACAATGCCGTATTTCAAAACCACTTCTAGTCTTTTCCAGAGACAATATCGATCTGAATCGGTTCAGATATGGCGGTCCTAGAAGCCTGACCTGTGTAATGCATTACATGAAAGTTCAAAAAGTAATAAAATACGATTTATTCGAAAGTGTGAGCATATAAAATCAGTTTTAATTATAAATTTATGGGATTAGTAAGTAACTAAATACAGTCTGGAAATGAAAAAAAGAGTACAAAATAAACAAAGGCTACCCGTTGAAATCTCTGCGTTATAAAAGTGAAATAGATGAGATCCGTTTTGGGGCATTAAACAATACAGAACCTGTCGTAGGGTTCAGTACTTTATGTGTGAACGGTCATCACACCGAACCATACGACAGCCCATCAAACATAGCTTGAAATAACATTTTCATACGCAAATAAACCTAATAAAGTGAATAAGTGGAACCGGGACTATGGATCTATCGGAAAGTCATTAGATAGAATTTGTGGAATTGTTCCTCTTGATAGGCGTTAATGTTGACGCTGCGGAGTAGGTTAACAGACGTAGAGCTTCGTCTGGAGTCGTCGTGTTGTAACCTTCGTCCCGGTTTACTCTCTGAAAATAGGTTGATTAAGAAAAGTTTGCAAAAATGAAACGCGGTGTTGAAAATATTTTTGTCATAACTCTCTTTTGAGAAATTTTCCAAAACTTGAACGCAGTTATCATAATATTTTTGTCAGACAGCGAATTTTGACTCTTCACTTTCACATATATCGCTAGAAGCATGGCCGTTTTCAAACGCGCTCTAACCTCGATTTTGCAGAATGAGTACGATAGGCCTACCCTAGGGTCGGTACTCTCACAACGAACAGTTAGATCTCTGTGGATTTAAATTATTATTCTTACTTTCAGTCCATTGAAATTGTTAGGCTCATTACGTGAATCGTTCTTGTATTTAAAGGCGCAACGTCTACGGTACTAAGTACCCGATTTACGAAGGCCAGACTTTTTACAGGTAGAGGAAGCTATGTGACATTTTTTCTGTTTTATCTTTCGCATTTGAATTCGATCAAATTCCCACCTCTGCCAAAATCACTGTGCTTCCATGTCTGCTGGACAACGGTGATGCCACATCGAGGTTCGATCCTCTCGGTGCTTCCAACAGCGGTTGATCCATCAATCGGAAGTTCTTCGTCTCATCAGCTTCGTCTTCAAAGGCTGAAGAAGCGAATGGGGCGCTTGATAGTCCACCAAGACCACTGGATCCATTGAGGCTCAGGTCCATTCTGAGTGGTGGCATTGACTGCAGTTGAAGCATGCTGAGGTCTGATGCCGGCACTAGTGACTCTCCTGTAATTCATTTTTGCGAAAAGTTTTTTTTTGCTTTTAAAAAGACTAATGTTAAGGGCGCTCCTTCAATAACCAATCAAAAGCTTACCAGCTCCACCTCCAGTGCTATCCATCGCCGATGTCGTTGGCGTGTTGGTGGACGATATTGGGTTGATTGGCGTCGCCATGAAGGACAGTCTTTGATGATGATGGTGTTGGTGGGATGGTGGACCCATTGGTGGCGGCATCATCTGAGGGGTCATCATGAACTGGTACGAGGACTGTTGTTGCTGTTGTTGCATCTGGGTCATTCTTAGCTGGTGGAGTTCCTGAAAAATTGAATTGAAATTTGGCGGTTAAATCGAGGTTTCCTCACAGAAATCTGCTCTCTTGACATCAATAAAGGGCGTGGTCCTATTCTATGCCCATTGGTTGAAAACACTCACCGTCTCAAGCTGCTGCACCTTTCTCTTGTACCGATCCTTTCCCTTGCTCAGGATCTCAATCTGTTGAAAGAGCACTTTCTGCATGTCTTCTTTCTCCTTCTCAAAGTCTTTGAATCTTTTCTTCTCCTCCTTCCTCTTGATCTCTGACTCTTTGAACTTCTGGTAGTAGTGGCGGTAGGCGTTCTTCATCTCCTGGAAAAAGGCAGATTTGAATACGTTTCAGAAGCTCTTCATCATTCTTCACAAAGAATTCGTTGGCCGTTTGTTGATATATTCGGAAGAGGGGATAAAATTCAAAAATGTGCTGGAGCGGACAAGGGAATCGAACCCAATCACCCGCTCCCTTCGCTCCGCCCAGTTTTTTTTTGTTGCGAACCCAGAGTAGCTACAGTATGAAGCTTGTTGTGTAAAATAAAAATATCTCACTTGAAACTGGTACTCTTCCATCTCATCGTGCTCCGACTCATCCAGTTGTGGGTCATAGTGAGAGTGTCTGGCGTTGATGTTGCCGATAGGAGACGGATCGCCACTTCCGTACTCTGACGTGTCTCTTCCGTTCCTGCGATGGAACTGTTCTGGGAATCGAGAAGATCTCGGCTGATTCTCATATCGTCTCGATGACGATTCCTTGTACGACCTGGTCGACATCACTTCATCATCTCGGTATCCACCAGGGCAGCTTTGAGGTCCCTTGATTCTCTTGGTCGTCGTGTTCGTATGATAAGCGGCTGTTGCTGGCAACATGTCGTCATCAGCGAAACGCGCCGACCGACCACGGCTACGTGAGGTACCAGCTCGGAATGATCTGCGTTCGTCGACACCTCGTTGCTAAAAATCATTTGTCAAAATAAGTATACATAAGATTATTAAAGATTTAAAATATGATTTTTGAACATTTTAAACTTTTCAGTTTTGCTTATCATAGTTGACTCAATAAAGTGTTTTCAAATTCATAGAAAAGTTTTTCAATGTATTTTTCTATACATACCAAAAAATTAACATCGCTCTTTATTTCCTAACATTATTGCTCTATAGAATTGACAAAGTAGCTTGAAGAAGAGGTTTTCGACGCATTTAGTTTTACAAAATTCAGAAAGTCAAGTTTCAATTATCCAACATGATTCATAAATACTCACCACATCTCTTCTCTCCGGCGATTCCTCTTTGCTATTAGACCCTTTCTTACTTCTGAATAGGTTCCGGAACAAGGTCGCCATCGTTGAGGGTTATCTGGAATTAGTTCCTTAAGATGGTGAAAAGAGGTTATGAGATTATTGGTGTAGGAAGAGGAGTATCACCAATTGGTGAAGAAGAGACATGGTGTATGAAAAGAACATAGTGTATCGAAAAAAAGGCCACCAAATGGTGGAACGATGGTTTCGTGTAACCAATGAAATGGCACAAATAGAATGATCACAGGAGAGGAAGCGGAAAGAGAATATCACTGAATGGTGATATGGAGGACATGGAGTACCGGAAAAGAACCAATTGGTGAAGCAAGCCTTGGTGCACCACACCAATAGAATGAGAAATCGGAAGCCCGTAAAAGGCGTGTACTGAAGTGGCGCAACGAACGGCTTAGGGTTTGAGAAGGTGTGGCTTAATTGGTGTCAGAAAGTCATGCTTGGAGCAACTGGCGGCACCTTGTTGGTGGGAGCACCATGATTCCCTTTGAAGGTGCCGACACCATCTGAGGTGTGATCATGTTACTGTACGCCGGCGTTACGTCATGACCTTTCTTTTGGGTAAGAGTGCACTTGCTACTTGTATGCATGATGAATGTAGAAGGTTAAGGTGAACACCTCAAAAGTAACATGAAGCATTTATTGAAGAAGGTTGAACATAGAAACAAAAAAGAAATGGAAAAGATGAAATGAGGAAGTTATCTAGAGGCAAGAGATAGTCAAAACGCGAATAGGTCAATTTTTAATCTATCAAAATAGTTACTCGGAGATCTTTATTAGTTAGGCTGTTTGGTACTTCAAATAGGCTTACTTTTAAAAAGTTTGTTGGAGATGATTCTTCGGGCATAGATAAAAAATCCAAGAGGAAGCTAACTATTATTAACTAACAGTGAAAAATGCTTCACTGTTAGGCTGAAAAGCACAATGAAAAAGACTCTTGTTAAAAATATTCAAAAGGCTCAACAGTTAGGGAGTTCTAGTTAGGTAAATTCAAGAGTAAATCTTTTGGTCCTGTACCGTAATTGATAGAGCTTAATGAGCATCATGAGAGGTATCCTAACCAGTTAAGACTTTGGGAACACTAATTAGGACGATGTAATAGAAGTAACCCGAGTCATGGGGTAAACATGAAGAAAGACGGCGAATGACAAGATAAAACATGTGAATGTACAAAGAATCGAGCCGAACGTAAATACATATCAAGGGGAGACTGGGAGAGAGAGACGTACCCATAACACGTATACTTAGTGCACGGGCGGTCTCTTTTAACTCTCCTCAACCCATATATCAAAAGAGAGCCCGGCCAACTTTGAAGGACAATTAAGCGGGTTGGATAGTTGAGAGCAAGTGATACCGGAATATTCTCATTAATGGTTAAACAATTAAACAATAAGTGAGGTTTTTGAAGTGATTTTGTGGTTTACCGAGCGGTCTTTAGCTTGGGCTCTCTGGTCTACCGCGCGGAGTTCAGCTTGGGCTCTCTAGTCTACCGCGCGGTCTTTAGCTTATGCTCTTTGGTCTACCGCGCGGTCTTCAGCTTGGGCTTTCTGGTATACCGCGCGTTCTTCAGCTGGGGCTCTCTAGTCTACCGCGCGGTCTTTAGCTTGGGCTCTCTGGTCTACCGCGCGTTCTTTAGCTGGGGCTGGCAATTAGGTTTTGATGGTTCGGCCCCGGTCTCAGGAAGTTTGATGGACAAATGATTGGACCACTCCAGGTAGAAACCAACATTATCGGATGAAATTGTCCCGGGAAATGTCCGAACACCTCCTGCAAGCAATTTCAAAGGCGCTTTCCCACATTCGTCAAAGGGAAAGAAGGGTGCCGACCGGTTTCTCAAAGGGTGGCCAACACCATTGTGTTGGTGAGAGTCGGAAGCCTAAAACTAACAAGTTGGCGTGCTACCCCCCCCCCCCCCCCCCCTGTCCCGCCACATGAAAGAAGCCTTCTCAACAAATCTGTTTGCCATGGTGCAAAAGGTGTTGGCGGTGGCTTGACCTTTGGTGGTGCTTGTCTCATAGAGCGCTGATCAATTATAACGATCGTAATATCTTGTAGAGGGGTAGGTCAAATTTGAGGTCAAAAATGACGAGAAACAGGAAGAAATTCAACAGGCTCTTGTCAGTTTTGAATTCTTCTATTCAGGTTATTTTGAACTATGATCAGAGTTGAATAGGTCATGTGAGTATTCAAAATCAACAGAAAGCTACCAGTATTGGGTCGGACAGTGATTTTTTATTTTGTGGAGATGTAGGTAAAGTATA
>OZ022251.1:389065-414794 GCA_963978915.1 Caenorhabditis parvicauda | reverse complement strand
GAATGTTGATAAAACAGGGATAAAACAATTTTGCATTTCATTTTAAATAATAATTAGAAGTGGAAGTAAATATAAATAAACAGAAGTTGTGGAGCGGTGAACATTAAAAGATTAAGGACATGGAAAAGAACCCACACGAGGTAAATCCTGTAGAAAAAATGTTATACTACTGACTTGGGTATGCCAAAAGTGTAGGCTGTGAGATATCTGAGATCAGAAAAAGACCGCGAGTCATGACTGCCTTGAGGTATGTTAGTTGATGTAATACCAAAGGTTGACCATTTTCTCCAGCTTGTGAGACTGTCCGGTCGTTGATGCAATATAGTCGAGCAGACACAGTAGATTGAAGCTTTCTCAGGACGTGTAGTGTATCAAAAGCACCTGCTTGAAGTTTTCTCTTTTTTGATTAGACAAGATTTCCTCTGAAACATCTGTCATACAAGCTTTACTTTCTCAGCCTACGGACTATGGACCGAAGCCACATTATTTTCTATTTCACCCGGACTGATGCGGAGATCAATGGGTTATTATTGCCTTTCATGGTTTTTCAAATTTTTGAGTCAGCTGTTCTTGTGATAGCGTAAGTTTCTCTCTCTTTCTCTCTCTCTCTCTCTCTCTCTCTCTCATCCTTCTCTCTCTCTCTCATCTCATCTCTCTCTCTCTCTCTCTCTCTCCCTCTCCCTCTCCCTCTCCCTCTCCCTCTCCTCTCTCTCCTCTCTCTTTCTCTCTCTCTCTCTCTCTCTCTCTCTCTCTCTCATCTCTCTCTTCCTCTTCTCTCTCTATCTCTCTCTCTCTATCTCTCTCTTCTCTCTCTCTCTCTCTCTCTTCTCTCTCTCTCTCTCTCTCTCTTCTCTCTCTCTCTCTCTCTCTCTCTCTCTCTCTCTCTCTCTCTCTCTCTCTCTCTCTCTCTCTCTTCTCTCTCTCTCTCTCTCTTCTCTCTCTCTCTCTCTCTCTCTCTCTCTCTTTTCAATTTAAAAATTCCAGAATGCTGATACTTTTCTTCATGTTCTATCTGAACAATACAATTCATCAGTTCCAACGAAATTTTCGCTGTCTTGTGAATTTTTACTTTTTTTACGGATGTTCGTTTCTTGCGACTAGACTTTTGCAAATTTATTGGACCTTCTTTGAAGACCCAGGTGAGAACTGAAGGAATATATAACCGTTACTGAAGGTTACTGAAGGAATATATAACCTACGGGTACTGTAACTGAAGAAATGTTCATTTAGCTCTTTGAAACTATCAAAATTTGATCTCCGCATACTAAAACAGCTAAGAAAAGACTTGTGATCACTGTAACTTAGGAAATCTCAGTTTTGGTTACTTTAACTGTATTTCACGAACTTTCAATTACTGTACCTAAGGTTTTTGAGTAATAAAACCTTTTCAGACTCCGAATATCATTTCTACTTCAGTATGATTATCTGCACAGTTGTGTAGACGGTACAGTAAAGGCCTCGTAAATCTACACCAATATTGTCGTTTCAGCATATTTAGTACTTTCCGCATGCGTAACTGAACGTGTCATAGCTACAGTATTCGCTTCAGGATACGAAACGAAGAAATTTCGATGGTTCCTTATTTTTTGATGCTTGGGATTAATTTTCTTTCCATTTCGGGTGATTTTGTACTGCATTTTGCCTCTACAAGTGAGATTTTCAATTTTGATTCAAACTTTCGAAAAAAAACTTATGTGAATTGCTCTCGGGTGAAAACCTGAAAACCATGCCCGAAACCATGAAAACCATGCCCCGAAACCACGAAAAAAACCACGAACGTTTTAACCTGAATTGAACAAAACCAATACGACATTCCAGTTTACGTTGTTATCCTGGTGCTGTTCACATTGTTTACAATCAACGTATACGATTTGATGGTCAACAAATGTCTTCTCAAAAAATTCAATATCCAACTTCAAGGAACGACTCATGTTAGAGGAAGTAACCACTATTCACTGGCTGAAAGAACACAGATATCGGATAATATCAGGACTTGCAAGGTACTTTTACGTTGAATCGCTTTTTTTCTACTATATCACGGAGGAACTGGCTTATGGTTACTGTACACCTCCCCATCATCGACGTATGGTTACTGTAACTATAGGGAGATAAAACTCCAGTTTACTGTAACCGATCAAGACTTTTGGTTACTGTAGTATACTAGTATGATTTTTTCAGAAACTGAACGAAGTCTTCAAACCGACGCTTTTCTGGAACGTTATTGCTTCAATAGCCTTCACAGGAGTTCTTCTACTCTCATCCACCCCGCATCTGAAAAACTATTTCATTGTTGTGTACAATGTCATGAGCTTATCGTAGGTTTTCAAGGGAGTAGTCCTAAAAATTGCTATTTTCTGGTTTTCCTGAAAATTTCTCAAGTTCTCTCCCCTGCATGTAAGATTAAGTTGGAATGTGTATGAATGGATTCAAACGATCTTACAGGGTGACTATTAAGTATGACTCCGTCGTAAAAGCGCTGCCACGTGTCACAGAAACCATTATATACTGTTAAATTTTCACACATTTTATTATAACCATATAAGAACAAAATTTATTTAATGATTTTTCAAGTCTTCCTCCTTCGGCTTCAATTACAGCGCAAAGTCGCTTTGGGTATGAGTCAACCACAGAACGCAGGTAGTTGCTGTATTTCGGAAGTACTTTTGTAGAAATTTGATAATAAAAAGAAAATCATCGCATTTTCAGGTACATTCTCGGTTTGACATACAGCTCTACTGGTCAAATGTGAAAAATGGATGGATCGGATGAGGGTTTTGATGCCATGTGTTAAAAATCCAAAAGTGAGTGAGATGAGAGAGAGAGAGAGAGAGAGTGAGAGAGAGAGAGAAAGAGGAGAGAAAGAGATGAGAGAGAGAGAGAGTGATAGAGAGAGAGGGAGAGAGAGAGAGAGAGAGAGAGAGAGAGAGAGAGAGATAGAGAGAGAGAGAGAGAGAGTAGAGAGAGAGAGAGAGAGAGAGAGAGAGAGAGAGAGGGAGAGAGAGAGAGAGAGAGAAAGCACCAACAAAATATCATTTCACTTCAGAAGAGCACAATTATCACCCCAACTGTGTCCATTAAAACTATTGACGAAGCCGGTCATTACTTCAACATGCTGCAATCATCGTGGGCAAATTCTTTGAATAATCGGTGATGAATAAATATTTACATTTCTCACATCTCTTGCAACATTTTGAAGTTTTCTAATTCATGGCAAGCTCCAAGTTTTTTATCGGGCGGACACAGTGCGCACGGTGTGCCAAGATCAAAAAAATCGAGTGGGGGTGGAGTTTCAAAAAAGGCGTGAAATAGTCAACCCCCAATCGATAAATTCAAATTTGCGCTCTGGATGACAGCTTTGCAGCCGTCTATTGGTATTTTCACCCATTTATTCCATGTATTCTGCTCAATTATAGTTTTTGTTGAACAAGAAAATTGTTTTAAAAGTTGTTTTCAGATATTTCGAGGAGACTAACCAATATTTTTATCGAAAATGTAGTTTAGGTCTTGATTTGAACATTTTGCAACTAAGCGATTTTTGACCAACCGTCCTAGGTAGTCCCGCCCCCGTTACGCCCCCTTTTGGAATGACCGAAAGTGTTACATCATGGTGCGCAAAACGGTCCGGTGGGTGTCTACCTCAAACTTGGGTAATTAAACCTTTATTGAACACAAAAAAAGAGAGGAACAATAAGCCAAATATTATAATGAGATTCTTATATTGAATACATTTGATAGAAGGAAAAAATACTACTTTGCGACATTCTAAAGGCGCAGAATTTAGGGAGAAAAAATAAAATAAATAATGAATCGCGTCGGTTCCGTGCGCCAAGACCGCATTGACGCGTCCAGGACACACTCTCGGACCGACGACCGTATCTTTTATTTTATTTTAAATATTTCTTCGCTGCTCGCGAACATATTCTAAGATTTCAAGTCCCTCCGAAAAAGTTTGCAACGTTATGTAGAAGGAAACAAAACTTCCACCCTGTTCCATTTTTTCGCCGAAATAAGATCATTTTTTTGGTGTTGATGTCATTTTTTTCTAGCGCCGAGTTCGATGAGATCTTTCTGGCACGTTTTTCACGTTTCCCCCGTTTTTTTCTCAAGGTGATTGGTGACGTCACGTTTTTTTTCTACCTCGGCACGTTTGTAGAAAACATTATTAAAGTTTCCGACACGCTCACATTCGAAGGTCACGTTTTCACGTTAACCACGTTTTTGTGTTCCACGTCCACGTTAGCCTAAAAATTCAAACAAATTCTTCCCGTAACTTTTTCTTATCGACATGAAATAAGGTTAACTGATAAAAAGTAGGGCAAAAAATGTTTGGTCAAAAATTCAAACAAAATTCCCACACCATGTCCTGCTGACGGGCAAAACAAGAGGACTGCACTTGCACTAGGATTGAATTGCCGGTTGCTTATCTCACAGAAGTACGTGTCATAATTGAACTTGTTATCCGGTTGTTATGATAGTTCTCGGTAATGAACCCCATTGGTATTATTTGTCGCGATTCTATCGCGATAAACAAAGAAAGAAGAGGTTGAGAGACGAAGACAGTCAGAGGAATATAATTGAGGCAGAAGCGCGCTCTACGGGAGTGGGCGCGCTATTCAAAGTTAATGTCATCATAATTTACGTTTGTTCTGGATAGTCGTTTTTTTCGGATAGTTTTTGTGTTTATAGTTTCCGTCATCGCAGTTCTTGGTCCCGAATTGTTGTTCAAGTTACCATCAACTAATAACCAGGTTTTCAGAATATAGAGTGAGCGGACTCTAGTCTCGACAAGTGGTGCATCGACCGGGATTAGTCACGTTTTATGTTTTTGTCACGTTTCTAATTAAAACTCATAATCACGTTTTTTTTCACGTTTCCATTACGGATTGTGATTATTTTTCAGTCACGTTTTTTTAAAATTCAAGTCAACATTTCTTATAACAAGGCAGGTAGTCCTCGCTACGCTCAGAGCCATTTTTCATTACAAAAACACATATTCAGACCTTTTTATTGAAAAAAATAAGTAGTTTTCACTCCCTGTTCGCTTTCTCACACTCCCTGTACAGTTCAAGTACGGCGAAAACTAATGCAAGTCGGGCTTAGAACCAATGCAACAACTTGTGGGCCCCCAGTGGTCACGTGTGCAGCGCTCGCAAAAAATGTGCAGCGGTGACCCGAGTGGTTAAAGCGTTGGATTTCTACTCGCTCAATGTAGGCATGGGCATATTGCCAATCATTGGCAGTCGATTGGAAATGCCCTCTTTTCCATTGTCAGAAGCATTGGCAGTCGGTTGGCAATGCAATTGACTTGGATTTTGATTTCTAGGCCTTCTCGACGTTAAAGATGGTGTTATAACAAACTGCATCGCCAATAGCATTGCCAATCGAACTACCAATGCTATTGGCAATGGAGAAGAGGCATTGCCAATCGACTGCCAATGATTGGCAATATGCCCATGCCTAGCTCAATGTGCGTTCGAATCCGGTCAACTACCGGCCACTTTTGCACAACCCCTCCCCCCACAACAAAAACCAAAAAGCTTCACCCAAAAATTTGCCTCACGAAAAAGGGGGCGGGGCAAAGTGGGCGGAGGATTTGTCAATTAATAATATGATGATCTTTTTGGTCACGTTTCGATCACGTTTGGGAAGTAAATGTGTATTTTCTCATCTCATGTCACGTTGAAAATCACGTTCTTCACGTTTCAGATCACTTTGTCAGTTACGCTTTGGTAACGTTTCCCACGTTTTTGGTCTTGTTCTCCACTCCAATCTTACCATTAGATCAACGTCATAATCGCATGGTAATAACATTGGTTCGTTGATTTCACAAGAAAATTGAGTTCCACATTTCTCGCTGCGTGTTCTGAACATCCTCACCAGAATCCACCGCCTACGGCCTAATTATTTAGTTGCAAGGTTGTTATGTTCTGCTTGTTTTGAGACGGGTTAAATGCAACGTTTTTCAGCACTCTTTCTTCAAAAGTTGCACCATATTTATTCAAAATTTTCAAAGGTGACTTCACGCCAGATTCCACTTTTTGCCGCCAAGAAAATCACGTTTCTCAACAATTCACGTCAGAAACCACGTTTTTCATGAAACTTCTGCAAGACCCGGATTACGTTTTCTCAATACCACGCTCTCTACCACGTTTTTTTCTCCAACACTCGCTATAATTTATCTCTTTCACACGTTTTTTTCACCAGGCAATGCAAAATCTTTTACAAGAGATTCATTGCACTTCCTAGTGGGATTAAAAGTCACGTTTCCTGTCACGTTCCATACAAATGCCACGTCATTATCCAACTTTCTTTTAAGGTTGTTATCTGGCCAGTTGGAAAACACCCCGCGCCTCAATAATCGAATGTGAAACACCTGCTTCGACAGACAAAATTTTCGTCTTTTTGTTCTTTCCATGGACGTTGCAACCACTTTTGCCTATTTCAACAGGACCCGATGCGGAGGTCAACGGATTGTACTATTATTACCTTTCTTATCATATTTTCGAGGTTTTCATGCTATTTATCGGGTGAGTTTGGCTTACTGTAGGAGAAAAGGTAAATTATCGATTACTGTTATCGGGGGATACAGGAATAATCGACATCTGGTTACTGTAACTGAACATTTCTGACTTCTGGTTACGGTAACAAGAGGAACTGCTCTTTGGCTGCTGTAGTAAAACAGTCACATTGTAACTTCTAGTCATACTGTACTTAGACGGTCATACTGAAGAGCTTGGAGAGAAAGAGAGAGAGAAGAGAGAGAGAAGAGAGAGAGAGAAGAGAGAGAGAGAAGAGAGAGAGAGAGAGAGAGAGAGAGAGAGAAGAGAGAGAGAGGAGAGAGAGAGAGAGAGAGAGAGGAGAGAGAGAGAGAGAGATGAGAGGAGAGAGAGAGAGAGAGAGAGAGAGTACGGTGTCTAAAATTGTCGTGTCATTACTGTTTAAGTAAGTAATGGGCTTTTTGATCACTGTAAACGAAATATCCCTGGACTTCTGGTTACGGTAACAAGAGGAAACTGCTCTTTGATTGCTGTAGTCAAACTGTAGTCAGAAGGCCATACTGTAGCCAACTGACTTCTGAGAACGAAAAACATCGTTTTTTTTTACTGTAAAACCAAATAATTGCATTTTGGATACTGTAACTGAAGATCATCGATTCCTGATTACTGTAACTCAAACGGATCATTATTTAACTGTAAGCACCATTTCAGAAACTTTCTTCTTTCATGCTTCTTTTCTATCTCAACAACACTGTTTTTTCAATTTCAACAGAACTTTCGATCTATGATGAACTTTTACTTCATCGTGGTACTTTTTTTACGACAACCGCCCGTTCCATCCATCAAATCTATTATTTTCTACACCGAAGATCCAGGTAAAAATCAATTTTTTCATAAGAAAAAAAACATTTTTTTTAGATTCACCAATCCACTTTTATGGCTGAGCATGATCCTATGTGCTATAGTGATAGATGGTACGGATTTTACTGTCTCCACATGACCCGCCTTTCATTGAAACACCTTGATTTTTATCATTTCCAGCGTATTTCCTGCTCTCAGCATGTGTCACGGAGCGAATAATGGCTACTCAGTTTGCTTCAGAATATGATAGTAAAAAATTTCGATGGGTTCCGTTTATTTTGATGATCGCCACTAATGTCGCTACGATTATAGCTAGTTTTATTATTCACTTTGCTCCAAAAGGTGAGAGAGAGATAGAGAGAGAGAGAGAGAGAGAGAGAGGAGAGAGAGAGAGAGAGAGAGAGGAGAGAGAGAGAGAGATGAGAGAGAGAGAGAGAGAGAGAGATGAGGGAGAGAGAGAGAGAGAGAGAGAGAGAGAGAGAGAGAGAGAGAGAGAGAGAAGAGAGAGAGAGAGAGAGAGAGAGAGAGAGAGGGAGAGAGAGAGAGAGAGAGAGAGAGAGAGAGAGAGAGAGAGAGAGAGAGAGAGAAGAGAGAAAGAGAGAAGAGAACAAGAGAGAAAAAAATTACAGTCTGCGTCTTGCTTATTGTGATTTTCGCAATTTTCACCCACACGGCATACGATCTAGTCGTCAACAGGTGTCTTCAAAAAATCAATATTCGATTACATGAGACTACTCATGTAAGAGGGAACAACCATTATTCCTTATCTGAGCGGACCCAGATATCGGATAATATCAGGACTTGCAAGGTAAGTACTGTAGTGTGGTTACTGTAACTAGAGATAAGTGGCCTTTGGTTACGGGCTGGTCTTCTGATTATCGTAGATAGTGATGTTTCTCGTCGTACTGTAAAACTTCCAGAAACTGAACGCAATATTCAAGCCAATGCTCTTCTGGAATATCTTAGCAGCCATAACGTTCACTTTGGATCTATTATCAACAACTCCATTCACGAAAAACTTCTCAGTAGCTGTGTACAATTTTACCTGCTTACTGTAAGTGTAGTGGCCAACACGCCACTTTATAATAAATAACAGTATTATAATGATGAAGCGACGTGACGTGAAGGTAACAGGACCGGGAAAAAAACCTGCTTGTTGCCTTTCTTGTTTGGTCGATGCACCACTTATAGTCGCCTAATGTGTTAGGGACTAGTGGTGTATTATAATCAGGAAATTCAAAGTATTTATTAACGAATGGTGATGTCTTGGAGAGCTGTGTAGTTGAAGATGCTGTTGACCCGGGACCGCGGGGAGTTGGAGAACTGATTATAGTCAGGCGGCATTTTGACCTGTTACCTTCACGTCACGTCGCTTCATCATTATAATACTGTTATTTATTATAAAGTGGCGTGTTGGCCACTACATAAGTGTTTCATCAAAACGATGTCAGAGATAAGAAAACAATAAGAACTTCAGATACATCGCTGGCCTAGCAACAGTACTGTTGAAGAATTGTGAGAAATGGATCGATAGGATCTTTTTGTTGATGCCTTTCTTGAATGTTCAGAAGGTATGGGGGAATCAGGAAATGCGTAAGGGAAAGTTTCAGAAAAATTCGACTTCTAGGATATCGCCGGTTGAATCAATCGATACGATCGATGAAGGAGTTCATTATTTTACTATGTTGCAATCGTCTTGGATAGTTCACTGAATAAACATTGATTTATTGATTGATGGAGAAGGAGAGAGAGAGAGAGAGAGAGAGATGAGAGAGAGAGAGAGAGAGAGAGAGAGAGAGAGAGAGAGGTGTGTGTGTGTGTGTGTGTGTGTGTGTGTGTGTGTGTGTGTGTGTGTGTGTGTGTGTGTGTGTGTGTGTGTGTGTGTGTGTGTGTGTGTGTGTGTGTGTGTGTGTGTGTGTGTGTGTGTGTGTGTGTTGTGTGTGTGTGTGTGTGTGTGTGTGTGTGTGTGTGTGTGTGTGTGTGTGTGTGTGTGTGTGTGTGTGTGTGTGTGTGTTGTGTGTGTGTGGTGTGTGTGTGTGTGTGTGTGTGTGTGTGTGTGTGTGTGTGTGTGTGTGTGTGTGTGTGTGTGTGTGTGTGTGTGTGTGTGTGTGTGTGTGTGTGTGTGTGTGTGTGTGTGTGTGTGTGTGTGTGTGTGTGTGTGTGTGTGTGTGTGTGTGTGTGTGTGTGTGTGTGTGTGTGTGTGTGTGTGTGTGTGTGTGTATATATTCTAATTCTCATCAAAACTTTAATCAGAGCTGAAAACAACACCCACCAACAGTGAACACATTGTATTATTAAGCACCTGGTGAAATTGAATCGCAATTGTTCACTCATGAATCAGCATGTTTTACTCTTTTGATTTTAATTTGGAAGTAATTTTCTGAAATTTGCAAAAAATTTATCTTTTTCTCAGTAAAAAGCTCAACTGGTTTTTCAGTATTCAACTTCTCAAGAGTGTGTTTAGAAAGGAAAACTTCTATATAAGAACTAAAACTGTAGTTGGGTAGACCAAAAAACTTTTCATCCCTTTGTTAAAAAATGCATTGCTCTATCTTCCCAGAATATGTTTTAGGTCAAAATTTTTTCTTACAATTATTTTTCGGACGATTAAAATATGAATTTTTGTTTTAATAAAACCAACTGATGGCCACTTTTCTGTGAAACAGAACAAAATGTCATTTTACACTACTTTTTCTCTCACCCTGCTTTGTTTTTCGCTTCCATTAATCTCTGAGACCCGATCGATGTTATCAAATTGTTTCCGACGGAGAACAAGACTGAGTCCAGTCTGTTGTGGTATTTCTGTACTTTGAATTAAGATTCTTCATTTTTGTTTCTATAGGAGAATGTTCCAATGAGTTGGCCTTTTTACAAAAGGCGGAAAACAACCATCTTCGAAGAATTCTTCTTACTGATGATTATATGATGTGGTAGGAGGGTGATGTAGGTTCTTTACTCTCTCTCTCTCTCTCTCTCTCTCTCTCTCTCTCTCTCTCTCTCTCTCTCTCTCTTTCTACATACGTAGACCGGAGCAAAACTCTAAATTGAGTTGTTTGAATCAAATTTTATATGTGGAATTCGATTAGATACGTTGAATTGACAACTTTCTCTCTATTTCCCTTTCTCCCTCTCCCTCTCTCTCTCTCTCTCTCTCTCTCTCTCTCTCTCTCTCTCTCTCTCTCTCTCTCTCTCTTTCTCTCTCTCTCTCCCTCTCTCTCTCTCTCTCTCTCTCTCTCTCTCATTCGACATGTGAAAATTGTTCACTGCTGAGTTCGAAAGTTTTCAGAAACACCTGACTCGGTATACTTTTACTTGGCCATTTCTGGTATGCGAACTTTCTCATATTTCAACAAAACTGATGCCGTTTTTCGTGGACACCTCTATTATTACGCAGCTTATCATATTTTCGAGTTGATTATGCTTTTTGTAGGGTGAGTTCGTGGGGGGAGAGAGAGAGGGAGAGAGAGAGGGAGAGAGAGAGGAAGAGAGAGAGAGAGAGAGAGAAAGAGAGAGAGAGAGAGAGAGAGAGAGAGAGAGAGAGAGAGAGAGAGAGAGAAAGAGAGAGAGAGAGAGAGAGAGAGAGAGAGAAACAGCGTGTGCTAGAGAAAACTCGATGCATGTAAGTGGACCCTTGGATCAATCCCTCCCGGAATCACACAACTTTTGCATTTCCAGAAACTTCGTTTTCATTATGCTTCTATACCTAAACAATTCAACTTACCAGTTTCAAAGAAACTTCCGCTTTATGATCAACTCCTATATGATCGTGTATTTTTTCTTCGAACTTTTCCGAGTCGCCCAGATTTACTATTTTTATTTTGAAGATCTCGTGGGTAAGTATTTCCAGTCGTAAGCATGTTTGTCAATAAATCGATAAAATCGATTTTTTCCAGATTCAATGTTCAACTTTATTTTATCTTTTGGCCAGAATATAATGATTGCTAATGGTAACATTTCGTTTTTCTTTTTTTTTCTATCCATATTCTTGTGGGACGCTTCTCAATCTACAGAAATGTCTTCAAATTCAACTGACTATATCCTTCTCGGACAAAATTTCACATTTCAGCATATTTTCTACTCACAGCTTGTGTCATAGAACGGTGGATTGCCACAAAATATGCGAAAATTTATGATGACAAAAAATTCCGATTCGTTCCTTATTTTTTACTTATCGGCGTTAATTTCATATCTATATCATTTACCTTCTTTCTACATATGGGTGCTACAAGTGAGTTGAATTGTTTCATTAAATCATAATCATTGCGAAGTTTCTGAAAACGCAAACATTGAGTGGTATTTATCTAGCATGAACTCTCTTTTTTTATATCTCCCTCTTTCTCTCTCTCTCTCTCTCTCTCTCACTCTCTCTCTCTCTCTCTCTCTCTCTCTCTCTCTCACTCTCTCTCTCTCTCTCTCTCTCTCTCTCACTCTCTCTCTCTCTCTCTCTCTCTCTCTCTCTCTCGCTTTCTTTCTTTATTACTCTAATCTAGTTAACAATTTTTGAACTATGGTCACGAAAACAGCTTCACACAAGATGCAAGTTTTTTCGGATTTTTCGTCTGAAATGTTGATCTTGAAATGTGACGAAAATGGAAACTTTTTTCGAAGGCGAAAAAATAGATATTGAAACTATCTGATGTAGTGAACGAGTAACTATACATTATTTCTGACTTTCGTCTTTCGTTCTTCAACCCTTCAAGACCTTTCTCCAACCGCCACTAACCGTCCACAAAATAACCACGTTTTGTCAGTTGCAGCTGATGTCTTCATCGTGCTGATTTTTCTTCTATCTAGCTGTACCATCTTCGACATTGCCGTCAATCGGATTCTTCAAAGAGTCAATGATCGACTCCATGAGACTACCCACGTCAGAGGTACTGGACATTATTCTCTCAGTGAACGGACCCAGATCTCAAGCAACATTCAGACCTGCAATGTGAGTGTTTTTGTCCGATCTTGAGATGTGATGTCGACTCGGGTCAGTCGCATAGTTAAAGAACAACATAAAATGGGTAAAATCAATAAGTTGATATCGACATTACGCAAGTAGTCGTTGTTTAAACCTGGCCGTCGAATACGGCTATATTATTCTGGGACAATTCTAAATTCAGAAACTAAACGCAATCTTCAAGCCAATGCTCTTCTGGAATATCATGGCCTGTGTCACTTTAACTTTTGCAGTACTTACTGAAACTCCTAGCGCGAGAAACTTTTATACCCTCATTTACAACTTTGTCTGTTTATTGTAAGTTTCAGGAAAGTGCAAGAAAAATGTTTGCGAGGTAGATGCGAACTTGAGAGCTACACGCTTTTCAAAAAAAGGACACTTTCAAGAAAAAAAAACAATGTCTGTGGAGTTTATCCGAACTTGGGTCGTTTACCAAATCATCGCATTCTGTTCCTCGAAAAAGAAATAGAAAAAAGAACGGTTTCCCTGAGTATGTTGCTTTTCGAGAAAATGCAAAAACATTGTCTACGGGGAGGACTCGAACTCTGGGCCTTAGATTCAGTGATATATATGGATATCATCCCCAAGCGAGACAAGATAATGAGGAAATGTCCACGATCTATTTTGCAGGTATGCCGCTTGCATGGCCACCGTGATATTGTTAAAATGTGAAAAGTGGTTGGAAAAACTCTTCGAGACGATTCCATGTATAGGTTGTCTCAAGGTATGCTGTGAATCTGAAGATTAAAAAAAACTAATTTTCAGAACAAGTTCGTACCTGAAGTGACCCCAGGAAATGTAAAAAACAACGAGGCGTCTCACTACTTCTCCATGCTTCAAACTTCCTGGAAAGATACATTGAGATAAAGTTTTCTGGTTTACTCACATTTTGTAAAGAAAAAACAAAAACAGCATGTGGGAGTCGAACTACCTGTACCTGAAGTGACCCCAGGAAATGTAAAAAACAACGAGGCGTCTCACTACTTCTCCATGCTTCAAACTTCCTGGAAAGATACATTGAGATAAAGTTTTCTGGTTTACTCACATTTTGTAAAGAAAGAACAAAAACAGCATGTGGGAGTCGAACTGAACAAACGCCAGCTGTACAGGGTGACCACTATTTACCCGCGAAAAGTTTGACGTTGTACCGCAAGCCACCTGCGCACTCCTGATACTTTTTATTTCAATTTTCCATCAACTAATACTTATTTCACTATTTTACCGTCTATGATTCTATTCTGTTTCCAACAACACGGTACATGTCTAGATATGCCTTTAGGAGATATAAGATCATCAGTTTTCATTCCAAAGGGGACCAGAGCTGTGAAAGAGAGAAGCATGAGAAATCCACATCAAGTCATCAGAAAGATAGAAATCGATGTGAACATCAACCTGATTTTGCTTGAAACAATAGCCAGAGACAAACTAAAGATTTTTGCACATTTTGTGAAAAAGCTGCTAGTTTTTTGAAAAACATAACCAAGAAACACCTACCCGAGCAGTCTCGGAGCTGCCTTTGCCACAAATAGTGGTCAAATGGAAAGAGACTAGGTGATAACTGTGTCTACGATAATAAATGAACTTTTAGTCAACTTACACAGTATTCTGACTTATACTTTCTGAAATATATCAGTTAACGTTTCCGCGGGTAAATAGTGGCCACCCTGTAATGGCACGATCTAGCTAAATTTTTCATGAAAGCAGCTGACCTTTCCGGATCTAGTCAATTTTTCCTGTATCCAGATAAATTTTTTGGATCTAGATCTCAGGTCACCTTTTCAACGATCCAAAGCTGTGTAAACTTTGAAAGAAGACCCTGTATCTTTCATCGTCATTTTTCTGGATACATGTTTTTGTGGCTTAAAATAAACGCAATCGAGAAAATCCTATTTCTGTTGCATGCAATTTTTCTGTTTTTTTGAAGAACTGCAAACATAATCTGTGAAAAATTCCCCGCTTTTATCTGAATCAGCAGAGCTCCAACAAGAGCTTACTGTAGAGCCATGTGTTATTGAGATAGATAAATTTTTGCAAATCATTGAAAATACGAATTACGAACAAGCCGAGAATCTTCCGGTGCGTTGCGGCCTTCGGTAGCGGTTTGAAGATGACTGTCGATTGCCTCGGAGCTGTGAGAGAGTTGATGTAGGTCAAAAGGGTAGATCATAAACTTATAACCTGGAAAATTCATGGGACAACTGTGCAACACGTCAATCACAAAGGGGGTCCGGACCGCCGGCTAATTTCTTCTTCTTTCTTCTTCATATCATTTACTCGATGCGGGCATTCATGTAGAGGGCCCTCATCTCGTCTCACTTCCGCTTCTCATTAACATCATTCGGTCATAGATTAATGGACCTTCCAGTAAGAAGCAACGAGCACTTTTCATTTGGTCAATCTTTTTTCATGTTTCATGCTCTGAAAATTAAAAATAGACAAAAATTTAGACCCATTTGATTCGAAGATAACCTGGATTCACTCGAGTTTTACCTATTCCCTGGATTTACCAGATCTGGGCAGACCTTTACCTGACCGGGGTTTACCAAATCTGGGCACACACCGAGCTATAGATTAGACGAAATTATATTGAACGAAAATTCACTTTAGAGCGCGTTTGCACATCAATATTTTTCCATCCTTTCCTCCTTTCTCAAGTTAACAAGCAAATTTGTTTCGACGATTGCTATCACAAATCATGTAACTTTCCTTCGTAACTAGCTTTTTATCATGAATTTTGAGAAAACGTCAGAGAAAAAGTTTTTAACTACAGTAACTGTAACTTGATCTACAGCGGTGCAGGATTTACGAAGGGGCGGAGTTTTTGCTCGCCGGTTATTGGTCGCCTCCCCTCGATGCTTGATCCGACACTTTTCTACTGCGCACTGTCGGTTTTCAATTCCTAGAGAATTCGTGGTTCTGGTTTAGCCGAGCTTCCATACATATAATTACCATGAATTTATGGGGTCTCGTCGAGCCTAAGATTGCTTGGCAACCAGACAGGACACATGGATTGAGGATTTCGAAAACACGCTGACGAGTCCTTGATGTCATCTTTGGTTACCTTCAAAGCTTCGTCTCTAGAACTTCATTTTTGATTCTGAATCATTTGACTTAATTTCTCACTTTTCAATTCAAATTAGACTTTGACCTACAGAAAAGTCACATTTTGACTGCACATCGTCTAGGAAAAGATGAGAATTCTCAGAATTTTTCTTTTTGCTCCACCTTGTCTAGCGTATGAATGTTTTATTCGGAACTTATTGAACCATGAGTGTGCTTGATTGCGTTTCTTCTGGTTTTGAGCCCACCCGTCGCCACGTTTACACGTTCGCCACGTTTTTGTTTGAAAAAAGCGACAAACAAAGTGTCAGAAAGCATGGGACCACCAGTTCGAAAGGCGCAATCCAATAAGATTTCCTATGTTCGCTTTTTGGCATCTTTCAAATTCGTGAGAGTTCGTGTCTCTGGTCTATGGCCTTTTTTTTGCAACACATTCCCTCTATACATACATTGTTGGTCACGTTTCGATGATACTCGCCTTTTTCGTGTTCTGTTGATGATCACGCTTTCACGTTTCCACGTTCATTTTTTTCGTGTTTTTTGATGTTCACGTTTACACGTTGAAATTTACGTCTCATGTTTTTTCTCGTTGACAGTACAAATGGCGCCTCTTGCCTTCATGATTTCTTCATCTTAAAATTCTCACTTACATGTTACCCACTTGTTAATTTAACGTTGTAGTTTATCAATTTTCCAACTGTTGTGACTGTAGAAATAATCGATGTTGTTCTAGCAGGTTATAGAACACTGCTTCTGGAATGTTCTAGAACCTTGTTTCCCGAATGTTCTAGAACCCTTGTAAATTGTATATAAGGTCGAGTTTTGTGTTAATAAAGAGTGAGATAATTCTACTTTTACATTCGACACCTGGTACTTGGATAGTACTACACGGACGTACGAAGAGATTACAACTCCAACTCTCGAAAATATTCTCTATCATCACGTTTCCCACGTCACCACGTTCTCTCTATTAATCCTCTCACCCTTTCAACGAACTTACATGATCCGGCACTCGATCATCAAACCCGTGCATGTTCTTTCGACAAGTAAATGGGCAGGTGTACACGGTGACATCAATCACAAGACACCATTCTCCTTAGTCTCAGCCGCTCACTTTCCCATCATTATTTTTTGCCCCAAACGCACCCCACCTTACCTTCCATTTGCTCTGCCACCGCTCTCTCCCTTCTCGTTTCCCACATTCATCCTGGACGACTAGTCGAGTCAATCTACTCTGCTCACGATATGAGACGTTTCACGAGAGAAACGACCAAAATCGACCAAAAAGTGCGCTAGGCTCCTGATGAACCGATTGAGTTGAAATTTGGTGAACAAGTAGATTCGAGAGCGCTGAATTCAAATATGTTGGTTTTGTTTCATTTGGTCCTGCCAGAGTCTTGAAGTACTGTCCCAAACTTCGCACTTTTTGGAGTTCAGACGTTCATAACTCACTGGAAAAGTGTTTTTATTCCAACATACTTCGGAAACTTGAAGAGTTGACAATGAAAAATCGATCAATGTGAAAAAAATTTCTGATTATCGATTGATTTTTGCGTCACAGAGTTTTGTCAATAACTTTTTTCATTGACGAGCGAGCATCGTAATTTTTTGTCAGGTAAACGCGGATAAGAAATACGCTTCGTTTAATGTTCAAAAATCAAAAATAAATTTTTATCAGCGGTATGTTATGGACCATCGAAAAATAATTTTTCCAGAACTACCCTTCAAAATGGTTTTTTAGACTTTTTCAATGACTGAATCGTAATTTTACCTCAAAAAACACCCTAGTACAAAAATTTGCACGAAAAGTCTGAACAGTTCTCAGGATACGGTACTCACTTTTTTCAGTTTTCTGCATGTTTGAGCACATGTATCTCAGTAATCATACAACCTTTTAACCTTTTTTTAAACTCAAAAACATCAATCAATCTAGATCTTCAGTTCCGAAGTAATCTCAATGTATCCCGTTTAAAATCAGCAAAGTTATCACAATTCAAATCAACCCTACATAAAATCTATTTTCACATGATTATTGACTGTCTGAAACAATTGCTGCAGGTTTGTTTCATGGGGTTTTGGTTGTTTATTCGTTTTTTTGAAGAAAATAGCTTATTTGAAAGAAAAACACTAATTTTGACAGTGAAAACTTGATTTTTGTGAAAAATGGACGATTTCAGAGTTAGAATACAACCTAGAACATCGAAATTACCATCAATCGACGTGAAATAATTTTCTGATCCGATTAAACACAAAAATCTTGAAATTTGGTCCAATTTCAACTAAAATACGCAGCAAAACGTCGAAAAACTTAACAGATAGAATAAAATAGAGAAGGAAGGCAGTTACTGTAGGTGCGCTCTTGTTGTTTCCACTTCTTTTTTTCCGGTTCATTTTCTTTAAAATGTGTGTATTTTTGTTAATATCGGACCGAATTTCAAGATTTTTGTGTTAAATCGGATCAGAAAATTATTTCACGTCGATTGGTGGTAGTTTCGATGTTCTAGTTTGCATTCTAACTCTGCAATCGTCCATTTTTCACAAAAATCAAGTTTTCACTATCAAAATGAGTGTTTTTCTCTCAAATAAGCTACTTTCTTCAACAAAACAAATAAACAACCAAAACCCATGATACAAACCTGCAGCAATTGTTTCACACAGTCAATAATCATATGGAAACGGATTTTATGTAGGGTTTTTCTGAATTGTGATAACTTTGCTGATTTTGTACGGGATACATTGAGATTACTTTCAAACTGAAGATCTAGATCGATTTATGCTTTTTAGTTAAAAAAAAAGGTCGAAAGGTTCTATGATTACTGAGATACATGTGCTCAAACATGCGGAAAACTGAAAAAAGTGAGTACCGTATCCTGAGAACTGTTCAGACTTTTCGTGCAAATTTTTGTACTAGGGTGTTTTTTGAGGTACAATTACGATCCAGTCATTGAAAAAGTCTAAAAAATCATTTTCAAGGGTAGTTCTGGGAAAATTATTTTTCGATGGTCCATAACATACCGCTGATAAAAATTTATTTTTGATTTTTGAACATTAAACGAAGCGTATTTCTTATCCGCGTTCACCTGACAAAAAATTACGGTGCTCGCTCGTCAATGAAAAAAGTTATTGACAAAACTCTGTGACGCAAAAATCAATCAATAATCAGAAATTTTTTTCACATTGATCGATTTTTCATAGTCAACTCTTCAAGTTTCCAAAGAATTTTGAAATAAAAACACTTTTCCAGGAAGTTATGAACGTCTAAACTCCAAAAAGTGCGAAGTTTGGGACAGTACTGCAAGACTCTGGCAGGACCAAATGAAACAAAACCAGCATATTTGAATTGAGCGCTCTTAAATCTACTTGTTCACCAAACTTCAACTCAATCGGTTCATCAGGAGCCTAGCGCACTTTTTGGTTGAATCTCTCGTGAAACGTCTCATATACATTTCTCTTAAGTATTTGGTATTGAACTATAAATGCACGACATTCCTCAGCTCCAGTACGAAGCAGGTCCATTCAAAGTTTCAGTTTTTCAACACATTTTGTAACTGGTCAAATTTTCTCCAAATATTCGGAATTTTTTTTCCATAGCGATAAAGTGGTTTTGTAAATATATTTGTTAGTCAGTAGGACGTACTGTATAACTCCTTGCTAACTCTATTACGCGATAGGGATGGTAGTGTGTAGGCGAACATAGACACTGAACGGCCTACTCCTTTTGTGAGAGCTAACTCCTATCGCAAGTGAGAGAGTGTGTACAATCGCTAGACGCAGGCGCGCGCGGCGAAATAGTGCGTAAGGGAAGAGCCTGCAGCGTCTCCACCACGTCTTACAGGTTGGCATGTGAGGCGTTTTTATGCGTTTTCTTAACAATGAGAATACGTGACTCACTTTGAATTTTAATTATTTTTTCTGTTTGAAAAATCCACATTCATTTTACTACAGAATTAGGCGCAGATAATGATTTTGCAAAAATTCCCAGTGGGAAGATGGGAGCCCGCGACGAGCGTGTGCAAGTTCTCTGCTTTAACCACTCGGTCACCTCTGCACTAAATTTTGTGGTGACCTTCAAATTCAACGCTGATTCCAAAAAACTCAACCTCATGTCGCTAGCTCATCTGTGAGCTGAGTTACGAAAAATCGATATGACTACACCCTTCGAAATCAGATGACAAGAATCAAAGGTTCTTCAAAATGTAGTTTTTCAGGTTTGCAGGACATTTTCTTGATCAAAATTCAACGCTGATTCCAAAAAACTCAACCTCAGGTCGCTAGCTTATCTGTGAGCTGAGTTACGAAAAATCGATATGACTACACCCTTCGAAATCAGATGACAAGAATCAAAGGTTCTTCAAAATGTAGTTTTTCAGGTTTGCAGGACATTTTCTTGATCAAAATTCAACGCTGATTCCAAAGAACTCAACCTCATGTCGCTAGCTTATCTGTGAGCTGATTTAGCATCACTTGCAATAGTTATGGTCGCATTCAGATTTTTTGGAGACAGAGAGAAATAGCGCAGAATTTGCCTCTGAAAATCCCTTTTTCCAATCAAAAAGTCTGAATGTGCGATTTTGTTATGAAAAAAGGGCTCTGAGCGTAGCGAGGACTAACGGCTTGATTAGGAGCACTTTTGATTGAAAACTCTCTAGATCGAACTTGTTTCCACTGTAACTTTTAAAAAATGCTGTGAAGTTAATCTGAAGTAACTTCCTAGAAGTTGTGAATTCCCCAGACTTCTGAAGGCGTTCCCAGACTTGACAACGTCATGATTTTCCGCTTCCGGAAGTAGTTATTGTCCAACAAGCCGAATTCGTTTCAACAATGCGACAAATAGAGGTAGAAAAAGCAAAAATGATGGCTGAGGATTGAACTTCAGAACTTTGATCTACAGTTTTAATGCTTTAAATTTTAAAGGAATAGTAATTATTCAATACGAAAAAGTAGACAGAATCATGAATCTTTTTCATTTATCTTTGTCGACACCTCAAATTTCAGGCTTAGGTGAGGTTTAGAGCACTATTTGGGTACAAAGCCAAGATTTGATAAAAGTTTAAACTTGATGATCACAAGAAAATTTCGCACATTGTAAGCTTACATGTAAGGAAATAAAATTTCATGATTTATGATTCAGATCACTTTTTCGTTATAAGTAATTGATTGATCTTTCGTCTTCCTTCAGGTTGCTAAACTTATGACCGCTGTATTTATATTCTCTTTGTGTCTCTGTATATTAGTAATGATCATCAAAAAACCAAATTAATCCGGATCATAAAATTTTATTGCCTTGTTCCGTCTATACGTTATGATGCATGAAATTCATTCTTTCCGGTTGGAAAAACCTTTTTGTTTTTAGCAATCTTGTCTGACAAAAACCCTTTTTCAGGTAAGAATGATGATTTTTTGTTTCCATCCATATTTATCCAATCTTTAGATCAGTCATAAAATAGCTCATAAAGCACTCATAGTACAACTAGCCACTCTAACGCGCAACCTTATGAATTTTTCATCTACTCGTGTTATCCTTTTTCATTTCCTTCTTTGGGAAAGAGCTGTTTCCCCAAAAGTTGGCCACGACAAGAACTGTTTAACTGAAAAGTGGGCATCTAGGATAGATGTTTCACTGAAAGTTGGCCTCAAAGTTCAGATGAGGAAAGGTGCCGGGCACAGGTCGCGCACTCTTTTAATAATAATCTTTATTCTTTGAAAATATTCACACCTTCATTCCGAGATTTTTAGCCGAAACGCATCTCTAACCTGACAAAAAGAGTTCCAGCCGCGGGTCCGCGCACTTTTGGTTTGTGCACAGCTCCAAGTAAAGATATTATGATGAATCTAAAAAACGTTCCTCCCAAACTGAATAACAACCCTGTCAATAGGCCGCAACTAGCCTCTGAATAACCCAGTTTTATGTCCTCGGGGGGTTTTTCATGTGTAGTTTGAACAGAAATTATGAAACGTAAATACTTCTAACAGCTACAACTGAACCTAAATGTTGTACCTTTAGTTCTAAGGAAATAGCAGAATAAGCTTATTAAAACTTAAAAATTATACGAAATAACTATTCCTTATTTTCTGTTTGTAGTTTGGTCCCGAAGCGTGGAACAACAAGACCGGAATTCTCCTAATAGCTGAGGTGATACTCTCTCTCTCTCTCTCTCTCTCTCTCTCTCTCTCTCTCTCTTTCTCTCTCTCTCTCTCTCTCTCTCTCTCTCTCTCTCTCTCCCTATCTATAACATGACATGGCATGCTTCTGAAACTTGTTTTTCATTACCGAGTCTTCGAAGTGACATTTTTAGTGAGTTTGGAAAGAAACATGTCCAATAATGTTTTATTTCTGTTTTCATTCTCTCTCCCAAAAGTAATATCATAGTTAAGATGACTTCCGCCGTCTGCTTTCCACATTGTTCTAACGTAAAATTTCTTTCTACATCTTCTGGAGCTAATCTGCGATTTCTAGATCCAATCAAAGTTACCATCCCCTAATGGTCTAATGAGTTTCTACGTAAGATTCTTTTGTGACTGTAAAAATAATAGATGTTGTTCTAGAAGGTTATAGAACATTGCTTCTGGAATGTTCTAGAACCTTGTTTCCTGAATGTTCCAGAACCCTTATAAATTGTATATAAGGTCGAGTTTTGTGTGAGAAAGAGTGAGATAATTTTACTTCTACATTCGACACCTGGTACTTGAATAGTACTACCACGGACCTACCAAGAGATTACAACTGATTCAAAACTCTCCACAGACTACAATGATCAGTTACAGAGTTTGGAACTGAACTATCAGAAAGTAATTATTACTTTCAAACTCGATTACCGAGTCCAAATTGACTGGTTCTTGGAAATATTTTACATTATGATTCATATCTTTTTCTTAGTCCGGGTTCGTTGGCCAAATTTCATTGGAACACTTGGATTTCTTTTTTGAGACAGAACTCTTAGAGTTTTAATCCCATTTTTCGTCATTAGCTTGACGTCACTAAAAAAACAGGACTACCCCCCCCCTCTCTCTCTCTCTCTCTCCCTCTCTCTATCTCTCTCTCTCTCTCTCTCTCTCTCTCTCTCTCTCTCTCTTTCTCTCTCCTCTCTCTGTCTCTATCTATATATATATATATATATATATATCTCTCTCTCTCTCTCTCTCTCTCTCTCTCTCTCTCTCTCTCTCTCTCTCTTTCTATCACCTATCTCTTTTTTTTCAAAACCCGTTTCAGATGAGATGACTGAACAGTCCAACGCAGGAACTTTTCTACAAGCATCATCTCCAATCGACTCCGCTCTATTTTTTGTCTTTGCTGCATTTGTGCTGAACGTTATCGTCGTTATAAGTAAGTTTTTCGAAAGTATCGATCAAAAGTAAACGCAAGTTATCAGACTTAAAGTGATCTCGAGAAAATCGGTTCACCAGTTCTCAATACTGTTTCTTCAGTCGTTTTAATTTTTTACCATAATGAATCGATATAAATATGATGAGAACCGCAGTATTTTCATCGTTTTTATATCTACAGAAATCACCTTGGTTGCCTAATACGCTGAAAACGATGACAGAGGTGCTGGAAACAGTGTGAAGCGAGATTTTCGGTTGTTTCGAACGACAAAAAAGCAGTTTGATAAGTGTGAGCAAAGCAAGGGGCTGGGCGATCGATAAAGTAGATCAAATTTTAGTTACTCTAGTTCGAAATTCTTTTCTTCCTACCTTTTTTCAAAAAAACCGTTGCAAAAATATGCGTAAATGAATAAGTGAAGTAAGTGCGCTCGGCGGAGGTTATGATTCTCTGTGTGGGGGGCTAAGAAAAATGATTCCGTTTCCGGAGACATTTTGGTATTTGCATTTTCAGTTGCTGTCTGCTACTTTGACCCAGCACCTCACGAACCGGCCATCTTCTACAAAACGTACCACACTCTTAGGAGGATGAGCAGAAGGAACGCTCAGTCAAGTATCAGAATGTCGATAAAATCAGAGAACAGCAGCAGTGATTCACCGGCACAAGTCCTTTTTGTATGAACAAGTCATAATCAACAAATGTCAGAAACGGGTTGCGATCAGAATAAATTTTTATATTTTGCATGTTTCTTACAGGAAACATGAAAAAAAACTTCTGTAGTTATGAGTACTGTATCAAACGAAAGCGAGCGAGTTTTCACTTTATATGCGCGGAAAAAATGAAAGATGCTCAAAAGTGTGTCACATATATCGCTAGAAGCATGGCCGTTTTCAAACGCGCTCTAATCTCAATTTTGCAGAATGAGTACGGTAACTCTCACAACGAACAGTTAGATCTTTGTGGATTTAAATTGTTATTCTTACTTACAGTTCATTGAAATTAAAGGCGCATCACTTAATCGTTCTTGTGTTTCAAGGCGAAACTGCTACAGTAATTAGTAACCGATTTACGGAGGCCAGATTTTTTTACAGGTAGAGAAAGCTATGTGTGTGTTTTTATCTTTTTTTATCTTTGGAATTGTAGAGAACTCAAAAATGAGTACTGTATCAGATGAAATCTTGAAAATATATGTTACAAAAATTAGAAGGATTTTTATCCAAATTCAAAATTACCCTAAATCTTAAAAAACGTTACAATTATCAAAATCGTGTGATATTTTGATAACAAAGTTCGAAAAATACATAATATTTATTGATAAATATCCAACGGGTCTCTCGTCCAAGGGAACCCGTTTTCGAATCTTATTATTTAGAAACTATGAAAATTCAAAATTTTCTAATTTTTAGAAAAGACTAAAATTTGATGGTTTCCACGTTCTGCAGCAATTTTGTGCTTCGAAAAATTCGATATTTTGAAAATATACAGGGAGGTCAAAAACAGTCAAAATTCACAACCGGGTCAAATACGTTTCATATGATCTATCTAATTATTGGAAAGTGACATTCCTTTTTTCTTCGGATGCATTGTTGTTGAAATCTCCTGATAGTTTCTTGGGTCGACTCAACGACGTAAGATCGTATGACGTCATTGATCGAAGAGAAGAACCATGGTAGACAAGATGTGATACATTGTCTTCGTGTGCGCGAAGAATTTCCTGAATGTTCAAGTTATGATTGCGTTCGGATTGGAAAGAGAGAGAGAGAGAGAGAGAGAGAGAGAGAGAGAGAGAGAGGGAGAGAGAAAGAGAGAGAGAAAGAGAGATTGAGAGAGAAAGAGATTGAGAGAGAGAGAGAGAGAGAGAGAGAGAGAGAGAGAGAGAGAGAGAGAAAGAGATTGAGAGAGAGAGAGAGAGAGAGAGAGAGAGAGAGAGAGAGAGAGAGAAAGAGATTGAGAGAGAGAGAGAGAGAGAGAGAGAGAGAGAGAGAGAGAGAGATTAGTTTTCAGTGACTTTTCCAGTTCCTCACCCGGTAAGGATCTTCCTCTATTGACGTTCTTTGTGATGTCTCTTCTATTGATGAAGTTTTTGGAATATCTCTGTAATGTTTTAATTCAAAAAAAAACTTGGGTCAAGAGATAAAAAATTGGAATTAAAAATGATTTGAATTAAAACATCAACAAACTCACTTCTGAACTTTTCCCAGAACTTTCTCCGAGATGGATCTCTTCAGCTTTTTCAGTGGGTTATGCATGTCTGAACGTCGGAAGATGGAATCGAACATACCGTGTTTTTGAGCAGAATTTAGCAACTGATTTCGTTTGGAGGAAAATTATTTGGGACTTATGTGGGATGAAGGGAGATTTTGAGGAGATGACACGTGTCGAGTAATAATCTGGGAATGTTTTTTTTCCAAGAACAAGGAAATTCTGCAGAACCTTGAGTATTCTCTTTCTCTCTTTCTCTCTCTCTCTCTCTCCTCTCTCTCTCTCTCTCTCTCTCTCTCTCTCTCTCTCTCCCTCTTATTCTCCTTATTATACCAGCACTCCTCATGAATGACTCAAAAACCAAAACATATCATTTCATAGATAATTTCACTTCAAGACTCCTCAGACAACTCAATTTGTCTGGAAGACGAAAACAAGTGAAGCATTATGAAACTGGGTAGAAACTACAAAGTTGCGTAGTGGAAAAAAGTGGGCTGATCGAGGTTTAAGAGGTGGCTCTTGAAGAACTAAAGCTGTGGTATAGTTCATGGTTTCGACCAGAACTCAAGTTAGGACCTGAAGCTTCGTTTGGTTTATGATGAACCTAATATGATATACAGCTCAGTCCAGAGGACTACAGACTGAACTGCAAGCTACTATTCCAGAATAAATTACTGTTTCCAGGGTGGGGATAAATAAGTTGCGGCAGGGATCGACCCTCTGATATGTGCGGCGGTAAGCAGCGCCACTACCCATTACACCACTTTGCAAAAATTTCAAGAGTCACAGAGCAATGATTCAAAAGTTACAAAAAGAATAAAGTAGCACTAACTTCAT
>OZ022251.1:369482-384482 GCA_963978915.1 Caenorhabditis parvicauda | reverse complement strand
ATTTTCTAACAGTTGAAACACAGATTGATAGTTGATGGAGATCTCTAGAAACGAATGACGGACAAAAGTTAGACTTTTCAAAAGGGTATATTTTCTCATTAAAGTTCTAGGCTAGAAATTGTGTCGCCGACCTATTGCGGGTTTCACCGATCAGAAATGATTACATCATATAGCGCAAAATTCTGCTCAGAAACCGGTTAAAGAGAAACTATGGTGGATGAAAGAAGTGTTCCATGATGAATCACTCAACATTCAATTAAATTCACTTGTTGACTTTTGAACATCGAAAATCTGGTTTATGAAAGTTCAAGTTGTGCAAATTGTCGTGAGGTCAGGTACAAACTGTGCAAGCACCACGGTCTTCGAACATCTGACTTCTACTAAAGTCACTCATTACGTTGTCGACATATCAGACATGTTTACATCATGCATAATGATGACAAAAGTAAGAGAGAGAGAGCGAGAGAGATGGAGAGACATAGACAGTAAAACAAAACTTTATTTCCAAGCATCTCGCAACATAGAAAAATAGGCTTCTCCTTCTAATTTTGGCTGTGGCTGAACATATTCAGCTGCAACTCCTGGTCGAATCGTTGACTGAAATCACCAATTTGACACGAACTGGACACCAAAGTGTCACCTTTTTGCATAAAAACGGTTTTAGAATAACGCCAGCTTTAGTCCTCCACTGCTTGCTTTGGTAGAGGAATATGGATGGGACTATTATTGCGTACCTGAAATATTAGAGGTGGTAGGACACACATATCTAGCAAAAAGTCCTACCGATTTCAAATTCGCGGAAGGCGCATTTTTGTAAAACGAGTACGGTAGGGTCGGGACTCTCACAACGAACAGTTAGATCTTTGTGGATTTAAATTATTATTCTTACTTTCAGTCCATTGAAAATGAAGGCGCATTACTTAATCGTTCATGTATTTCAAAGCGAAACTGCTACGGTAACTAAGTAACCGATTTACGGAGGTCAGACTTTTTTACAGGTAGAGGCAGATATGTGGGACACAACCAATGGATTTGCGTGTTTAGCCTTTTGGATAAACCATTTGTTTCGTACTCGCTAGGTCAAAGTTCGATCCTCGACCTTGTTTTCAATAGTTTCAAATCGAATCGATCCTTCATTTTTCTAAACACTAAGCCTAGACATCACATCATGACTCTTCTCTCTAGGAACCAGAGTTGCACGGAAGTAAAATTTTTCAAAACGGAAGTCGGAAGTCGGAAGTTGGAAGTAAATTTTTTAAACGGAAGTCGGAAGTTGGAAGTGAATTTGTTAAGCGGAAGTCGGAAGTCGGAAGTAGAATTTGTTAAACGGAAGTCGGAAGTCGGAAGTCGGAAGTGAAATTTTTTTCACGGAAGTCGGAAGTCGGAAGTGAAAAAAGGGCGGAAGTCGGAAGTCGGAATTCTGTGCAACTCTGCTAGGAACCCCTGGCTCTGACCCACAAAGTCAATGTTCGATCCCCACCCGATAATTTCGTTTTGCCTTTTCCCAAAAGCTTACATGGTAACACTGAGGTTGTATATACTCGAAGTCAAGTTGATCTGATGCGGTTTAAAATCGAGAACTGACAACCCAAATGATATGATTGATATAGTATTGGCCAAGGACAAGCTTTTGAAGATGAAGTCCAACATCTGAATTTCTCATTATTTTCAGTCAATTAAAAGACCGGGCTCATTTATATAAGTTTAAGGTATACTTCATTAGGATAACACTCAGGAACGTTGAAAGTGTTTTTTGATTGATCTTTTGTTATCATGAGTTGAAAAACACCTTAATTTCCAACTCGTTTGTTCAAAACATAGCATTCCGGTTCAATTACCCAAGTTTGAGGTAATTAAAAAAAACTCACTGTACAAGTTTTAATATTCTCGACTATCTGATACCGTTCGGCTAAGGAATATAACGGAACTCCAGTCATGTGAGAATCATGATGGAGCTTCTGATTGTGATACTGAAGAAATTTGTTGATCTGAAATTGATGGTTCGCTCCGCCCTTTTCTTTTGGAATAACTCACCAGAATCGCCACGAAAACGGTGAAAGTACACGTAGAGAGGTGCATGAGACACCAAAATGTTCCCTCCTCGTGAGAACTTTGATGGAATTGAAACGAGCATAAAACAGAGATGATCAAAATAGTGAAACAAATCGATCGATAAATCCATTTTCGACTTTTCTTCTCGTAATCCAGAACATAGATCGTGGCTAGGGCTCGTTCGAGAACAACACCGCATTGGGTAAGGAAAGCTGCAAAATAAGTAGTGGGTTCGATCATGCTGGCAGGCACTTTTTTGCTTTTTCTAGATGTCATAAAACAAGTCTGAATGCGATCAAGCTGGGTGAACTTGTTATCTTTTTTTATGTCCTTTTTTCAGTTCAGAAAAGCTGAAGATGAAATGTAAGTTCGACCCTGATGTGCAGTTTTTTTTTGCTTTTTCTTCAAGTCATCGATTTTTATTTATGAATTATGAAAATTAATTTTATCAAACTTTATTCGTTCTTCGTATAACCATCAATTTTAGTTCAGAGAGGAAAATTAAAATTGAGTGCGGTTTCGACCACCATGGGTAAGAAAAAAAAGCTTTAAAAAATTCACAATTTTCAGAAAATTTTTGACCTATCCCCCGGTTACTGTACTGAGAAGGGAATAGAAACGTGGAAACATGGAAACATGAAAGCTATTTTGAAGCGGCAATTACAAAATGCTGTACATGTGTACAACATGTGCTGTAGATAACTTACGGCACATATGCTGTAAGAAATCTCTCTATGTACAACATGCGCCGTAAGAAATCTCTCTATGTACAACATCTGCCGTAAGTTATCTACAGCGTATGCTGTACATGCGCTGTAGCACATGTTGTACACAAGTACAGCATTTTGTTTTTAGAGTAGTGTGAACTAAACCAAAGTTGGTTTCCACACCCCTTACTCCAATTTTTTCTCGGGCGTACACAGGGCGCAAAACGAACCTGGTGGCAATGCCTGGTTTGTTTTGTGCCCTATGTGCGCCTCGAAAAACAAAAGTTGCACTTCTCTGTGGTTTTTTTGAGGCCACCAACGCCAGGTCAGTTTTGCGCCCTGTGTCCGCCAGAGAAAAACTTCGGGATCATGTTATTTAAACTCCAGCCCCCTTTTTTTTTCTGACTCACTATTGATGATCACTGTGTACCGGACAAAAGAAGTGAAAAACATGATGTCTGGGAGATGATCATCTGAATTGACAAATAAGTGGCTTCTTGTGAATCGTCTACTCACACATTTCATCTGAAGTCAGAACGTAATGGAGTTGAATCAACCTTGCAAGTGCATACGGTCCAATATATAGGGAAACATAGGTTGTGAAAATCCAACGAAAGTTGTAATGATACTGCCTTGTAAAGACATTAAGATACAGAATGAATGTAACATAAAGCATGCTGAAGGTTATTATTGATTTGGTTTTCAATCGATATATATTATTGATTTTTGAATGAATTATTGAAGATTTTCAAATTTCAATCGATGATATAATCGGAAACTCACCAGAAAACTGTCATACTCAACTCGAAAAGATGGAAAATGTAGTAATATCTTTCCTGATCATGAATTTTTGCATCTGTTACGTTGAAATAACCGATGTAATTCATGTTTTGAGTACTTGCGGCTGAAAAAAGCGTAGCAATGATTTCATAGGACATGGGAATGGAAAACACCGTGAATGAGGTTTTCAATAATTAGAAGAATTCGAACTTATAGGTGGACCAGCATCGGACCGTGGAAGGGCGACGTGTGGACTTCGAGTGGATCGGATCTTTCTCCAAAATTTGTTCCGGGGCCGACACAGGGTGCAAAACGGTCCCCTCTCGCTGGTTTTTTCGAGGCGCACGCGAAAAAAATTGAAGTTTTGCGGAGAGAGTGCGCTACGTGTTGCTTTTGGACCGACAATGGACTGGGTGAGCGACAGATGGGCGGTGCAACAGGCAACCTGTGTGACATTGAACAATCAAAATAAGATAAGAACCAGACAAAAACCCGTAGGCGGAGTTGGATTCAACTGTTCAAGTCTGTCATCAGAATTTCGCGTCCCGTTGGGACCAATCAGGCGCAGTGTGACAAGAAAAGGTGTGTATTTCTGTAAACACTATGACAATTCCAAGTCGGGGAACCAACGATCAGAATGAAAAGCTTTTGATCTGACTTTGTCGGTTCAAATATCCGATAGGATTCGAGTAGATCAAATTTTAGGTCTACTCCGACCCGACAAGGCAAACGCTGTTTCCTACCGTTTTGTTTGGGTAGAGAATATGTGATTAATGATGTTTATCAGAAGAGGAAATTAGATGACCCTAGACGATAGAATCTTTGTGTGATAGAGCTATTTCAAATCAAATCGAGAGAGAGAGAGGGAGAGAGAGAGAGAGAGAGAGAGAGAGAGAGAGAGAGAGAGAGAGAGAGAGAAGAGAAAGAGAGAGAGAGAGAGAGAGAGAGAGAGAGAGAGAGAGAGAGAGAGAGAGAGAGAGAGAGAGTGATTGAGTGAGATCGAGAGAGAGCAAGTGAGTGAGAGAGAGAGAGGGAGGGAGAGAGAGAGAGAGAGAGAGAGAGATAGAGCAAGAGAGAGTGAAAGAGTGAGTGAGTGAGATTGAGAGAGAGCAAGTGAGTGAGTGAGAGAGAGAGAAAGCAAGTGAGTGAGTGAGAGAGAGAAACTCTCTCTTATTCTTTTTCTCTGTCTTTCTCTCTCTCTCTTTTTTTTCTCTGTCTTTCTGTCTCTCTCTCTTTTTCACTCTCTCTCTCTCTCTCAGGTTCCCGTTGAAAATATCATAGCTTCCGAATACACATCATCTGAAAAGTTGTATCCTACAATGACTCAAATCTCCACTTCCTTTCGATCTACGAATCAGAGAAAAGAAAACAAATCCAAGAGACTCCACTGGAAAATTAAAGCCGATTCAAGTTTGTAAGCATATTTGATTGTGCCAGATTATTTGGTTTGCAAAGAGTTCTTTCGATCATCATTGAACGTATGAATATGATAATGATGAATAAAGTAAAGTGGAGTAAAAGAAAATCGTCACCAAAATGGCACCAAAGGGTCACTAAGCTACAACACCAAAAGAGCGCCATACGGCTAACGAGCCATTTTTTGAACAATAGTTTTTTGTAGTAGATGAAAAAGCTGCAGACCGTCGAGAGTCATCGAAAATTGAGAAAAGGGTGGTCAACAAAAATACATGAAACTCTTACCAACACGCCACCAAGAGGGCACCATAGAGTCACCAAGTTAACACCAAACATTTCAACTTCATTTTTAAAAATAGAACCAAAAGTCATCAAAAAACATTTTTTAATGTTTTTTTTTGGCGAAAACTGGGTTCCCTCGAGAGTAGTCTTTTGACGTCAATTCCAGACGCTTCGAAGAATCGTCTCCAGGATATGAGTAACTGATTTATTCCACTAAAAACGATGAATCACAAAAAAACGGAGAATGAAAATTCATCATTGCTTTCAATGTGGTTTGATCGAAAGAAGAAGAAAAAGGTGTGACAAAAACAAAATTAACACTGCGATTGAATTTTCAAAGGAAAACAACCAAGAACACTATGAGGCAGCAAAAAGCATCTCTCTCTCTCTCTTTCTCTCTCTCTCTCTCTCTCTCTCTCTCTCTCTCTCTCTCTCTCTCTCTCTCTCTCTTTCAACATCGGTAAAATGTATTTATTAAAAATCAACTCCATGACTTCTGAAGAATATCAAAATATTTGTCCCCGTCTCGACATACTTCAGGCTTCTCGACAACGGTATAAATTGGGAATACATCGCTCTGAAACTATCTGAACTGCGAAAAACTGCAAGGTTACTGTACCTTCTTGACTCCAAATATGTCTTTGGCTTTCTTTTTCCAAAGCGGACTTCTTAGAAAAATTACAACGGGTAGGAATGTAACATAGCTAAAAATCAATGTTTTTCTCTCTTTTCTTCTCTCTCTCTCTCTCTCTCTCTCTCTCTCTCTCTCTCTCTCGCTCTCTCTCTCTATAACTTACATAATAACCGTAGCATTATAAACATCATTGGAGAAATTCCTATACCGTGGAATCGTAACAAGACTACAAAATGCGAACGATATAATGGAGATAACATTGCAAACCGACAACCGAGCAAAAACATAATCCAGACTCTAAAGATACACTATTAATATGAACGTCATAAGCGACGAACTTTGCAAGTTTTCATGTTCTCAGCTATTTGATATCGCTGATTCAAAGTGTAGGTAGGTCCTTTCATGGTTAACTCTGCGTCGTACATTTGTTGATTGTAGCGCTGGATTTTTGAGTTCAACTGAAAATAAAAGATGATGGAGAGAGAGAGAGGGAGAGAGATAAAGAGAGAGAGAATATGAGAGAGAGAAGAGAGAGAGAGAGAGAGAGAGAGAGAGAGAGAGAGAGAGAGAGAAAGAGAGAGAGAGAAAAAAAGAGATAAAAAAGAGAGAAGAAAGATAGAAAAAAAGAAAGAGCGAGAGAGAGAAAACTCACAAAGTAAGTAATCAAATTCGAGAAAACTCACAAAGTAAGTAATCAAATTCATAAACAACATAATCGATAACTGAACTTTGACGACGGTTTCTGAAATCAACTGTTAAGAATCAATAAATACCTATGGAGCACACATCTAACGCCCTATCTGGCTCACTTTGTCTATAGAACATCAACATAGGCGCTAAACAACCATCACCGTTGTCCGACGTGTGATAGATAAATGAACACGACAAGCCGGTCAAAGTGTTGAAGGCCAAGATGAGCCAACGAACCAGTGGATAACCATTCTTCTCGTAAGACTTTGATAATTTTGTCGCTATGTATCTCTCGAGCACTAGGCCGGACTGGGTGAGGAACGCTGGAATAGAAGTTTTAGTTTTCTGGACTTTACTCTCAATTCTCGAAACCGCGACAGGTCGGCGAATCAAACTGACCATTGACGATACAAGTCATCCGAATAGCTGAAGTTATGAACATCAGAGTGGGAATTTCTTGTCCTGAAGTTTTAAAATTTTATTTTGATTATTAAAAATTGAAAAAAAAAAGCAGAACTCTTCAATTTATAGTATAATGAAAACTGTAACGAAATACATGCTTCATCATGCTTGAATTCCAAATTTAACGACTGTTTTAATGAGAGTTGCGTTATTTTTTGCACGCTTGATTTTTCCCTTTTTCAGTGATAAGTCCATAACTTTTTTCAAACTTCATGAATTTGTTCGAAACTCGATATGAACATGGAAACATGATTCGACTACAGTTCCACAAAGTTTGAAACAGAAATCTCTCATGGTGTACAAATGGCGTTGAAAAAAAAGTAGTCGCGTTTTTTTATGCACGCACTGTAACTGTGACTTAATCAAATAAAACCTATAGGCCGATTGGCATGAATATATACCAACTGTATAAGTCTACAAATCGCATGTGGCTGATATAACAAAAAGCAATAGGAGAAAATATAATTGAAGTTCTTGTGATACTGCGAAGTTGACATCGCCAGGTAGATGATCATTCCGACAAAAATCATACTGTAATACATAGTTACTGTAACTCGGCGAAGTTTTGACCTACCACAAAATTGTCGTAAAAGCTTCGAAAATGTGAAAGGCTAGATAATAATTGTAATCGCCATTTAGTATGGCATCTGTTCTATTGAAGTAAGAAATGTAGTTCATATCTGAAAAAAATTGAGTGTTTCAGGAAAAGGTGGCCAGATTCATGACTATTCCTGATCAACATGGTCGAAAGGAGACGGAAAAAGAAAAGTACAGGAAGTTATGTCAGGATGAAAAATATGCACACATTTTCTGAACTGGCAAAAAAAGAACATTTTGAGTGTTTCAAGAAAAGGTCGCGAGATTTGGAATTAATCTAACTTAGGCTAAGGCTTAGGCTTGGCACTGGTGCATTTAGGCTTAGGATTGGCCAAAATGGCTTGATTAAGCTTGGCACTGGTGCATTTAGGCTTAGGATTGACCAAAATGGTTAGGCTTATGCTTAGGGCTTAGGTGAGTAAGGGGGAAAACGGAATAGTTCTAAATCTCAGCACACATAGCTTTCTCTACCTGTAAAAAAGTCTGACCTCCGTAAATCGGGTACTTAGTACCGTAACAGTTTCGCCTTGAAATACAAGAACGATTCACGTAATGAGCCTTCAATTTCAGAATGGACTGAAAATAAAAAATAATTTAAATCCACAAAGATCTAACGGTTCGTTGCGAGAGTCCCGACCCTACCGTACTCATTTTTACAAAAACGAGACTGGCGCGCGTTTGAAATCGGTCAGACTTTTTGCTAGATATGTGCAGCATACACTCTGATCTCTGAAAAATCTACTGTTTCAGAAAAAAAAAAGAAGAAGATGACTAACGCGAGTAAGGTACGCAGAATGTCTTACATCTTAAAAGTGTGCATACATTCTCACCTCTGATAAATTGGGTGTTTCAGGAAAAGGTGGCCAGAAAATGACTAGCCAGAGTAAAGGGCGCAAAATGTCGTCAATCGGAGAACTGTGTAAACACTCTCATCTCTGACAAACTGTTTCAGAAAAAGGTGGCCAGACCACGACTACGCAGTTAGACGTACTTATAACAAAAGGGTGTTTTCGAGGCGTATATGATCATTAATATCATGCTTGTTCTAATTTTACACAGGAGACCGAGAGGTGGGGCTTTTCCAGACAAATCTAGGATTCTTAGAATCGGGTGTGTACAAATAACAATGATCAGGAGGATTCAGAAGATCAGGATGTTCGAAGGCGATTGTTGCAAAAGAGGTAGATTTCGATCATAGAGAACGCACACTTTGGCATAAGGAAATGTGACACGCTTCGCGACCGCTTCACAACCGCTGTGCAGACGCCCGCTTTCATTTTCGAAAGTGTAAAAACATTTTTTCCGTTACGATTTATGACTTTGTGATGAGAAAAAATAGGAAAAATAAAAATTTTCGTCCTACAGTAACTGAAATGTGATCTACTCTGATTTGCTTTGCTTACACTTCTCAATTGCGTTCACCGGAGCGCACCGTGCTAAGCGCAGTAGAAAAGTGTCGGATCAAGCAGCGAGGGGAGGCAACCAATAAGCAGCAAGCACAAACTCCGCCCCTTCGTAAATCCTGCACCGCTGTTGATCAAATTACAGTTACTGTAGTTAAAAACTTTTTCTCTGACGTTTTTTTCTCAAATTTCATAATAAGAAGCTAGTTACGAAGGAACTTGATGAACTTCTACCCTCAGTTTAGTGAATGAACTATTTGTTTTCAACCAAAAAGGCTGGGGATCAAATCCTTTTCGTGATATTTTTTGTTTATTAATTAGAACCAAACTACGAGAGAAGGGAATTTAATTAATCTTTTGAAACTAACTTTTGATTTGTTTTATTATTTCCTAACTATCAGAAACAGTAAGGTTTCAAGATTCGAGACATACGCTTTTTGAAAAAAATTGTTAACAATCAGCTGTTTTCTCCTCGGAGGAAAATTTCCCCTTTGAAATTGAATTCAAAAATATATTTTTCAAACATCTTGAAAATGACGTTTGATGTTTACTATTGAATAGTTTGTTAAGTTTCTTACTAGAGATATTCAATTAGGATTTCGCAAGTGCGAGAGAGAGAGAGAGAAAGAGAGAGAGAGAGAGAGAGAGAGAGAGAGAGAGAGAGAGAGAACGAGAGAGAGAGAGAACGAGAGAGAGAGAGAACGAGAGAGAGAGAGAGAAAGAGAGAGAGAACGAGAGAGAGAAAGAGAGAGAGAGAGAGAGAGAGAGAGAGAGAGAGAGAGAGAAACGTCGGTATGTTTTGAGATTTTTTCAGATCTTATGATGTGAAAGTTGAAGTGCAAAATTTGTATATTATTTATGGATTGAAACAACTTCGTTTCGTTTTCTTATTTATCTTCTTTGTTTCTTTATTTAGTTTCAGAAAAAAAGAAGACGAGGTAGTTCTTAACAGCTTTTAAATCACACATTGATTGAAATATTCTGAAATCAGAAACACAAGTCTTATAATTACTAGGTCCAGGAAGAGTCTAGAAGTACTAGCACAAAGTCGTGGATCAACAACATTAATGAGAAGTCAGAGATCACAATGATATCATGGTTGGAAATGTAATGGCAAGCTGAGAAAGAACTATGATTCTGTACTTGAAGGTCTCGATATGTAGGGAATGATACGGTATGCCTCCTTCACATCTCTAATCATCCTAACTTCAAAACTTTGGGTGGACCGGCATCGGACCGTAAATAGGCGACAGTTGGACTGCGAATTGACTGGTGACGAGGATAGTGCGCTGCGTCACATATTTGGACCAATATTGGATTGTAAACGGGCGACAGATAGACTGGATCGGCATCGGACTGGGCGACAGATCGTCCGGATCGGCATTGGATTGTATTTAGACCGGCATCGGACCGTAAATGGGCGACAGATGGACCAGACCGGCATTGGACTGTAATTGGGCCAGAGAGGTCCGGGACGATAGTCGCCCATTTACGGTCCGATGCTGGTCCACCCAAAGTTTTGGAGTAACATTACTTGCGTTTGCTGTCTGAAAATTTAACCTTAAAAACACTGGGTAAAAAAACCGTTAGGGTAAACATTTTGTCAATGTACTCGAACTAGATTTCTATTACAATGTTTGTATCATGAGAACCATGGTTAAATTGTTTGTACTAAAAATCTTCAACGTCTATCTTCTTGATAGCATCGTTGTTTTCCTTAATTCAGATGATTCAGATTGGGGTGAGGTAGATACTTGTTAAATGAGTGCTATTATCATCGAAGTTTGTTTTCGCATAAAATGAGCACATAGGATACATCAGACTTCCTCCAAGATGGAAATGAACAATTCGCATCGTATAATTATACCTGCAGGAAGTAAACTAACCATTTGAGATCATCTAGTTTGTACTCGAGTCGTTTATTGAGCTGGGAGAAGAAAAAACAAAAATTTCGGCGGAATTAGGGAACTGAACTTGAGTCATATTATTTTCAAGTAGGTATGTACTTATATAGATTGTTCTCTGAGGAAAATAAAATTTAGCAGAGGGGTGGAGCTATATGGTGATCCGACTCTCTATACTAAAGTAGCCTGCCGTACTGAGCAGAGGAGGAACAACTTCGATGAAATGCAAAAGGACTGAACTCGACTCTCCTCATTCAAAAATTAAGCTCCGATCCTCTATACAGTCGATATGTTTCCTACGAGCGAAGCGAACTTGAAAAAATGAAAAGCCGGAGTGGCTGGCAGACATCAAAAGGATTGTATCATATGAGTGATTCTTCGTGGAATACGTAATTTGTAGTATTACTAAATACAATCAGAGTCACACGGCTTTAGCTTGTGGAAAGCACGAAGAAAAACTAGAATTGAAAAATTAAGAAATCAAAATTTGAAAAATTGAACTTTTTGTTTCATCTGGTTTAAATTCTCATATAGAACTCGACTTCAAAGGGAGATTTGTAGAAACCGGAAGTAAAATTTTTGTTAGGTGCATGGACTTTGCTGGAAGAAAAGATAGTTTACAATTCGAAAAACTTTTTTTTCCATCTTGTTTGACCTTTAAACTTTGTATGATTTGTAAGCCATCAGTGAGCACCGTACCCTTAGCTGGGGAGAACACAAGGTTCGGTGCTTCAATAACGGCCTGCAATGGCCGCTAAAAGCTCGAACGAATATAAGGAATGCGGTGACTCTTAGAACCCGTTTTAGAAACTGCTCCGGTCAGGACAGTGTGACATTTTTTGCAAAAAAAAAATGAACTTCAGAGATAGAAAGAACTTTGCCAGATCACCAGAAAGGGAAGAACTGAATACTGATGTTAGTAGTGATAGAACAATGGTGTTAGTAGTTCGATCAGGGTATTTAGAACGATCCTATCCAGCAATCTGTCAAGTTGTAGTTTCTGTGCAACCCAAGTTTTTTTTAGGTATACCACATATATAAGAGGTTTGCAAGACTTTGACAGTTAGTTCCGAAGTAATCACAAAATAAGACACATTTATTCCAATTGATTTGGAAAAATTAACAGATCCAAGCCGGAATTCTTGATGTCAGTGTCCACTTTTGATGCTTTTATTCTGAAGTCATTTTTTGATTCACTATCGATGTAGAATTCCCTACTGCGTTAGCACTCATATCGTCCAAAGCTTGCTGGGCCACATTCGGGATTTTCCCCTGCTTTCCCGCTAAAAGTAACGCATTTTCTAGAATTTCGAAATTTTCAAGGACAAAGAACAACAAAACTTCCAGAACATAGTGAATGAATAAATTCATGAGACCGGATTGTTAGAACCAGAGAACTAACCTTGACCTCTTGGTTGATTGATTTCCAAATCTACTCTTCTTACATGCTCCTCAACATGAATCGTAATTTTCTGAAAGTGGTTTTTCAAAATGACAAATGACTATTTCAACATGACCAGCTGGTAATTGTTGTTATGATCACGAATAAACTTTCTGTCCACTTGCACGGTTTTCTGACTTCTACTTTTGGTTATAAACCAGTTTCATCTTGTACACGTAAATAGTAACCACCACCAGCAGCAGCTATTCCTCGCTACGCTCGTGGATCGCGAGTTCGGATCCAGGTCCGCCTGGTCATCTTCGCAATTCTTCCCACCCTCTCCTGCCACATTGAAAAAGAAACGGAAATCAAAAAGTTTTCTCGCTAAAAGTGGGCGGAGCTATAAGCGCGGTTCTCTTGTTCTACTTGGCTTCTACTATCTCTAACCCCCATAGGTTGCTTTTTCAAAAAACTTCATTTTTCATTCAAAATCTCGAATATTTTAAATTTTTCTAACAAATTCAAACCTGAGGTTGGTTCTTCCTGTTCATGCTGGATGTGTAGAAATGTGGGTTCTGAAGATAAAATGGTTAAAATTGGAAACGTAGAGGACCATGATGGGAACAGGAATCAAGTTTCAATGTTTTTTCTGATCAAGAGACGGAACTTGACTATATTTTTTTAAAATATTTTCAGTTTAGAAATGGACTCAACACATCTGGCTATAAATTAGGAGTCAAATTGTTTTGAGTAAAAAGTGAAAGCAGTAAAGCGAGCTCATAGAGCCGGCTTTTATACGATCGCTTGGGTGCCGTAGGGTAAAGACTAGTGACGGTTATCATTCGAAAACATTACAATTCCTTGCATAAACACTGTAAAGCAGCATGAAAACAAGTTGAAAACAACATTCATAACGTTTCTTCCTTTCCACCTGCTCCACAGCAAAACAACTGTGAATAAATAGTGGGAACGAAAAGAGTATGACATCTACTCCTAGTCTGGAGGTGTGGACTCAAAAACCGGGCAAAAGGAGTATAACCGCTTAGCAACTGCTTTGCCGGCGTCCGCTTTTATTTTCGAGAGTATTTATACTCAAGAAGCCGGCAAAAATAGAACCCTCCATTTACATGAAATTTTTGCATAAACAAGTGATAAAACTCTTTACTCAAATGAGATTTCCACACCGCACAACTCCTTGTTCACGCTTCCAAAAGTAAAAGATAGGGAAATCGAGAGAGTGCAGACAATTCACACTGCTCTAAACGCAGTAGAAAAGTGTCGGATCAAGCAGCGAGGGGAGGCGACCAATAAGCAGCGAGCACAAACCCCGCCCCTTCGAAAAACCTGCACCGTTGTAGATCAAAATACAATTACTGTAGTTTAGAAAAAAACTTCTTTCTCTGAGGTTTTTTTTCAGAATTCATGATAAAAAGCTAGTTACGAAGGAAAGTTACATGATTTGCAATTTTTCAATAGCAATTGGCGAAACAAATTTGCTTGTTAAGATGAGAAAAATAACACAAAAGAATGAAAAAAATTGATGTGCGAACGCGCCCTAAAGCCAATTTTCGTTCAATATAATTTGCGTGCAACGCCCACATAGCTTTTACCTTTAAAAAAATCTGGCCTCCGTAAATCGGGTACTTAGTACCGTAGCAGTTTCGCCTCGAAATACAAGAACGATTTAAGTAATGCGCCTTTAATTTCAATGGATTGAAAGTAAGAATAATAATTTAAATCCACAAAGATCTAACTGTTCCTTGTGAGAGTTACCGTACTCATTCTGCAAAATTGAGATTAGAGCGCGTTTGAAAACGGCCAGCGATATATGTGACGCGTATAATCGATGACGATCACCTTTAGCTCGGTGTGCAACTACGGATATTTTGAAATGGGAGGCAGTTATAGAGCGTGTACTATCGCTAGACGCAGACGTCGGCTCGAGAGAGTGCGTTTAGGGAAGAGGGTTTAGAGTCTCCAACACGTCTTACAGGTAATCATGGAGTTTACCGTACTCTGATTCAGAAGTGCGTTCCGTGAAGATGAAAGTCTCACCGACATAGATATAGTTTCCTCGTGAAAACAATAAAAACATCAGAAGAAGTCAACAACGATGAACATTCGCGTGTTGTCTCTGATTCCTTGCAATGAACAATGGAATAGGTGAAGGCTGTACAGCATTCGGTTTTTTCATCAAACGACACGTGATCATGGTATCCTGCCGCAGCTCCTTCTCAATTCCAAAGAGCAGCCAGGTTGGACCAAAGGCCGATAGATTGTAAACAATTTCTGGAAGAATGACCCAAGTCGAAATTGCCACGAAATTATCCATTAGTTGAAGAATGACGATAGCACTCTGGAATCAGATTCAAAATTTTTTAAACTATGTTTCTCCGAATGTCGTTTTGTTTCTCTCTCTCTCTCTCTCTCTCTCTCTCTCTCTCTCTCTCTCTCTCTCTCTCTCTCTCTCTCCTCTCTCTCTCTATCTCTCTGTTACCTGACGTGCGAATATCGGATTGTTGATGACCTGAGCCCTGTTTAAAGTCATAATAAGTGTGCAGGTCGAGTAGGCCAATGGGAAGTAGCAGAAAAGTAATGGAAGAATGATGTAGATATCGTGGTGAGGGTCAGTCATTTTCACTGGAAGTGCAAATTTCAGGTTAACATAGGGGTTCTTCTAATGAAAACTAGC
>OZ022251.1:361982-366982 GCA_963978915.1 Caenorhabditis parvicauda | reverse complement strand
AGTGACATCAGCTTATCTACAAAACTAGAAGAACTGACCTATTCTTCCCGTGCTACACTAATATGCCCTTATGCATTAGACCTTGACTGTAACTCATCAGAAGATCTCGAAAAAATAACGTTGCCCAAGTTCTATTATAGAAAAGTTAATGAGGTGAGAGGAAAAATTTGTCGATCGACTTCATCTAATATTCAGGTTTCGATCAACATCGAGTTATGTACTAGTCTACGATCAGAATTCATAGAAAGATTCCAAAGTCTCAAGTCAGTTAAGCTGAGTCAGTCAGAAGCTATACACTGGTTTCAAGAATCACAATTGCGATTTGTGAAGTGAGGTCTCGAAAGGAATACCTAGTGTTGAGAGTTCAGATTCAACAAGGCAGTTTTGAACGAAGAGTTCTTGAATTCTCTTTCATCCAAACTGGAATCATCTTTTGAAGTAACATTTCCATGTGACTCTATAAGATTCGAAGATGTGATGAAGTTGTTTGAGGTAATTTTTAAACTTCACCAAGTGGAAAAGACTATATATTTTCTATCAGTCACGCGAATTCGACAAGCCTTACGGAATTGAAGCTCCGAAGCAGTTTTGCAAAACGATAGGTATTCTTTTTGGATAAAAATTTCATTATTGTTGAAATTGAATAATTCACATAGCTTCCTCACATATATCGCTAGAAGCATGGCCGTTTTTAAACGCGCTCTAATCTCAATTTTGCAGAATGAGTACGGTAGGGTCGGGACTCTCACAACGAACAGTTAGATCTTTGTGGATTTAAATTATTATTCTTACTTTCAGTTCATTCTGAAATTAAAGGCGCATTACTTAAATCGTTCCACATATCTTCCTCTACCTGTAAAAAAGTCTGACCTCCGTAAATCGGTTACTTAGTTACCGTAGCAGTTTCGCTTTGAAATACATGAACGATTAAGTAATGCGCCTTCAATTTCAATGGACTGAAAGTAAGAATATACTTCTTCAGATACTTCAGAGATCCATTGTTCGCGTTGTCATGTGACGGCGTGGATCAGAAACTTCCAGGTTGAACGGTCCTTTGCCAACGTTGACCACGGAGTCTTTCTCACCAGTATGCCAGCACGTCTTCTCTGACCAGACATAGAACGGATGTGAAGAAAATCGTCTCTCGCTTTGATGATGTCGTCGCTCCATCTCAGACCTGCTTTCCTTTTCTGTCCCAGAGGTGTCCACTCGGTGACTTTTCTTGACCATCGGGTAGGCGGTTGTCGAGCGACATGCCCTGCCCACGCTAGCTTCCGTTCCGTGATTCGTTTCAGAATAACAAAATCATCAGCGTCGACGTCTGCGTCTTCACATATTTTGTTCATCGTGCGTTGCAGTCTTCCTATCTCAGACAGAAGCAATTGCCAGGTTTCTGTTGCGTAGAGCAAAGCTGGGATGACGCATTGGTTCAGCAGCTCTTTCTTTTTGACCTTGTTACCAGTGAGCTTGATTGCTTCCTTGATATTGCTGTAGGCGGCCCATCCTGCTCGAATCCGTCTTGATGTCTCAGGGTACAGTTGGACCTCGTCTTTCTTCGTTGTGGCCTTCTTGAGTGGGATCTTGTGCTTCAGGATCTTTCCAAGGTAACGAGTTTCTTTGACTACAGCAATGTCGTAACCGTCGCAAACGATTGGTTCAATATGGGTGTGGTCGTTCACTAATGCCACAGTTTTGTTGTAGTTGAAGATTAGACCCGACTTCTTGGCTTCGCGGCTGATGTCGTTAAGTTGCTCTTCCAGCTCTTTACACGAGTTTGCGAATATAAGAAGATCATCGGCGAATTCCAGGTGAGCTAGTCTTTCTCCGTTGATTTTGATCCCTCTGTCTTCCCAATTTATTCTGTCCAGTGCATGCTGAAGAGCCAGGGAGAAGAGTGTCGGTGAGGAGCAGTCCCCTTGTCGTACACCTCTCTTTACTTGAACGTCGATGTTCTTCCCATGCACAGGGATCCTCGCGGTGGCTTCTGCGTTGGTGATAGCCAGTGCCTTGATGTAGTAGGCGTTAACACCAGCTGCGAGGAGTCCTTCTTCTACGGCAGACCAGTCGATGTAATCAAAAGCTGCTTTGAAGTCCACTGCAGCGATTGCTAGCGGGATGGCATACTCATGACACTTCTCAATCAATTGTGAGGAGGTGTGAATGTTGTCCATGCAGCATCTTGCAGCTCGAAATCCAGCTTGACTCTCCTCGATGTATTCCTCGGCGTTTGTTTTTACTCTCCTGGTCAGAATGGAGGTGAAAATTTTCGCCGGAACAGAGATGATCGAGATCGGTCGGTAGTCGTTCATAGTTTCAGGTTTGGATTTTTTCGGCAGCAAACAGATTTTAGTCTCACTCCATTGTGATGGTGCGGTTCCGGTTCTGAGCACGTGGTTGAAGAGATCGGTGAGCTCCCTAATGAGCTGTTGGGGTGCCTTCTTTAACATCTCCACGGACATGTTGTCTGTACCTCCAACAGTTTTCCTTTTTAGCGATTTGATCACATGCTCTACTTCTGATTCCAGGATTCGTGGTGGAATTTCTTCGTTTTCCAGAAGTGACTCATGCTTGGTCGCTGGAGGGAAGTTTTGCTGCTTGCTGTATGTCGATTCGTAGTGGTTTCTGACTTCTTCTCGTATGGCGTTTCTGTCGTTTGTCCACGAACCATCATTTCTTTTGAGTTTGTGAAGGGGGAGCTCTCTCAGCTGGAACTTCCTTTTGACCTGTTTGATTGACTTCCTGTGCTCTAGGGCATGTTCCAAGGCTTCTTCTTCCCATCTCGCAATGTCTTGTTCATACGCATCTCTTGCCTTCTTGTTAGCTTCCTGTCGTTCAGCCAGAGTAGATTGTGGGTTGGCCGAGACTTGGGCGCGTATTTTGAGAAGGTCAACTGTCGTGGAGCTGAGTGATCTTCGTTTGGGGATTTCCTGACCAGCGATATCGGCGGCGGTGCTGCATACGTTCAGGATGGTGTTGTAGTGGTCCTGGACGCTGAGAGGACGTGGAATCGCGTAGCTTCCTTCATTGAGTCTTCTAATTATTTCAGTTTGGTACTTGTCGGTGCATATCGTCTTCTTCTCGTTCTTCACCGCGTACGCTGCATTTTTGGAGTACTGACGAGTCTTTTCGTATTTGTTGTCTATGTACAGTGATGCGATCAGAAGTCTGTGGTCGCTGAGATTGAAGGTCGAGTTGAAGGTGTCGATGTCCTTAATGATGTCCCTCCTTCGACACAGAAAGAAGTCAATCTCTGTTTCTGCGCCATTCTGAGTCCCTCGGTACGTCCATTTCCTCGACTTTTTCTTTTTGAAGAAAGTGTTGATGATGCTGAGACTTTGGCTCTCGGCGAAATCGACGAGGGCATCTCCATTGAGATTCCGCTTCCCAGTGCCGTATCTTCCCATCGTTGGATAGAAGTCTCCTGCGTCTGTTTCTCCAATGCTTGAGTTCCAGTCGCCCATCAAAATTGTGGTGTTGTTGCGGGTGTTCCTAGTCATCTTGTCGTGCATCAGTTTCTTCAAATCTCGGTAGAACTCGTCGATTGTGGAAGGTGCTGCGGCCGTAGTTGGTGCGTACACGTTGATGAGCGTGACCTTCCTATTGTTGATTTTTACGATGAGTGCCATGATTCTTGTTGATATTTCTTTTATTTCTAAGATGTTTTGGGCGAGGTCCTGCCTTATCCAAAATCCTAGACCAGGTTGACGAGTGCTTCGGGTGTTCAGTATAAGTACGTTGCCAGAGGTTAGTTGTACGCTTTGATTCGCCGTGATCTTCGTCTCCTGGAGGGCAGAGACTAGACATCGCGCTTCCGTGCACATCTTATCGAGGGCTAGTATGTGTTGATCGCTGCCCATTGTCCTCACGTTGATTGAGCCAATTCTTGTCTTTGCGAAAATTTTCCTTGTTCCTCTGGGTTGCTTGGCTGGTGTCAGTTGGTTGGCCGGTCCGTGGCTCGTTGTCAGAACCTGCTGCCCTATCCCATCAGCGCGAGCCGTGACTGGTGGAATAGTGGTGGCAGCAGGGTTTATAGATCCGGTTTTTCCTCTTTGTAAGTTTCTTTTTGCGGTTTGAAGGGTTGACAACCCGGTGCGGCTTGCAGGGCCTCCGGGCTTTTCACTCCGTTTCGCTTGAACACGGCGACGGCGAGTGGTAGTCGGGTTGCTGGTTTCTTGGTTCGTTGTCGATTGTTCATGTCGACGTTTGCATCGTTGACGGACCACACCACGTGAAGGTGAACCAGCTTGTAGTACACTTTCAGTTCATTCTGAAATTAAAGGCGCATTACTTAAATCGTTCCACATATCTTCCTCTACCTGTAAAAAAGTCTGACCTCCGTAAATCGGTTACTTAGTTACCGTAGCAGTTTCGCTTTGAAATACATGAACGATTAAGTAATGCGCCTTCAATTTCAATGGACTGAAAGTAAGAATAATAATTTAAATCCACAAAGATCTAACACTTCGTTGTGAGAGTCCCGACCCTACCGTACTCATTCTGCAAAATTAAGATTAGAGCGCGTTTGAAAACGGCCATGCTTCTAGCGATATATGTGTAATTGCACTCGACAGATAAGGAAAACTGTTTTCAGATCTTCAAAACGTTGATATGTTTGTGATAAAACCAGCAATTTATTATGGTAAGTCTAAGTAGATAGAAAACATATTCTCACGTTCAGAAGTAAAGCTGACCGCCGGAAGACCGAAAGCTTTGGATCGAAGAGTATTCGACTGTAAAACAAAAACGCAAGAGAATGAGAAAATTTTGATGAATAGAGCCCTTCCAGAGAAGACATCATTTCTTGGTGAATCTTGCATGCACTTCCCTATATTTGATACTGGTTCTGATGTTTTTAGTCGCTTTTGGTAGAAATAAACTAGTTTCTTGAGAATGTTAATTAATTTTCAAAAGTTCCATCGCAGCTGGAACAAAATTACCGAAACATATTCGTACTTCATCTTGCTTTTGTGATCAGAGATTTGTTTTTTAATGGAATATTA
>OZ022251.1:272823-361782 GCA_963978915.1 Caenorhabditis parvicauda | reverse complement strand
TAAGTAGTAACAACGTCTTCCCTTTCACTATTTCAGAGCTAACCAAAAATATTTTAAACAAGTTTTTTTTATATTCTTTCAATGTCCTTAACACTTTTTTTTTAAATCAATAGAACAGTGCTAATTTATTGAAACGATAATTTGTAAAATCACATTTTCAAGCTGTTTGTTCAATATTCGCCTATTATTCTATCTCTTTGAATGTTCTCACATGAATCATGGTTTTATTCCAAAACTAATTCCTGGAAACTAATCTGTAAGAGATGTTAAATTTATTTTCAACCATATGAAAAAATGAAAAACGGTACAAGAGAATAAGATAAACTTGTGTTGGGGAGAGGGAAATATTCAATACTCAACGAAATTTTCAGATGGACGTATTTTTCTTCTGGGTAGAGTCGTAAACTTGTTCTATTATAGCGCAAAAGTCCTGACTGATCATTTATTGGAATTCGGCATCTCTCTAGCCATCAACATCATCCTGCGTCGTGAGCACTCCACCATCATCAACGTCAATTTGAATGAAGTCCAAGGTCGCCTCTGAATATTTCATATATTTTTGCTTAGCAATTTTCATGTAGTCGGTGTGACGTGATAATACTTTTCTCTGAATGAGCCGAAACATATTCGTAATTCATCTTTTTGTGAAAAGAGATCTGTTTTTTATTGGAATATTATCAGGTTCATCGCTATAAAACACCAAAGCACCGTCTGTGATACTGAAAAGCAAAAAAAAAATGAAAATTCAAAGTAACAAAAGGTTTGATCTACACAGGGTTACTGTACCTTGGGATATTCCCACGATTCGCACTTTCTCGTTTTTCTCGTGCATTCATCAATATTGTGCTTCATGTTTCTCATGTCGTCTGTTCTCACTGTTTTTCTGACTGTTCAGTTAAGTTAAATTACTACTTTTTCATAGAGCGTTGTGAGCATTCTCCAATACTAATTATTCATTCAGTTATTCACTATTTCCTTCAAAGTATCTCAATCTTTCGAATCAGGAATGGAAGCACCTGTTGACGCTGAACAGCCAGAGATGAAAGAGCCATCAGACTCAGAACCTGCAGCTGCAAGAGAAGAGAACGCTTCCAAGGAAACATATACGGTTCCTGAAAATGTCGTTAACGGCGACACGTGTTCTGAGAGTATCGCTGTCGACGAGAATAACAATAAGGTTTAGAATTTGTCATCTACGAATTTCAAAACTGTACATTCCAGACCTGTGAGGAAAAAGTCCTGGTTGAAACTAAAACGTCCGATTCCGTGAATGCGTCGAATGTTGATGTCCATCAAGTTCTTGAAAGTTCGTTGTTCATATTCTCATACCGAATCGACGCACACCTCGGCAAAGGCATAAGACAATAAAACCCCTTCGCAACCGCTTTACCGGCATCCGCTTTCATTCTTGAAAGTGTTTGTACTTTGAAGAATGTTTCACTAGAAATATTGAACGTTGCGGACTGATCCCAACGATAGTTTTACATACTTCAAACATTTTTACGTTACGATTCGTGAATCTGGGACGAAGAGAAGTAGGAAAGGTAAAAAATTTCGAACTACAGTGACTGAAATTAGATCTACTTACACTTTTCAACTGCGTTTCCCACAGTGTGCGGCAATATTTCAGACGTAATAGGCCGTTCTTTATATTGAGAAAACATACTTACTTCCTTCTCTCACATTCGATTTATTCCATAAATCATATTTTTCAGCGCTCTCCGCTGTTCTTCTCCAACTCTTCTCGCTCTGGTACGTTATATTGTCAGCCAAATGCCGTACAGTGTATGCTCTTATGAGAACGATGTTTCTAGAAGCATGGAATCTAAAGCAGGTAATTTTTACTCCATGTTCAATACAATCGCAAAAGACGTGTAAGTGGAACTTTTGCACGATTTCGTCTAATATTTGGCCTGACGTATTAGTTTTTTCTTAGTTTACATGCGTTGCCAAACTCGGACCTTCACGGAAGTCGTTTTCTGAACCTCAGCTAAGCTTATTATAAAAGAAAAATTTATTGTTGGCTGCAGATTGCTGATCAAAATTAGAACATGACGCGCATTTTCAACACGAAATATTAGACAAAATCGTCAGAGTTAACTTTTCCCATAGACCTAAATACATCAGGCCCCAACACCACCTCGTGAACCCGTCGTGACAGCTCGAAAAGAAATCAATACAGAAGAGATATGGTTAGAAGTGGTACACGCACTTCCGAATTTGATTGGTAATTTTTTTCAATGAAACATGTCACGTTACTCTTTTTCAGAAGATGAATCGAGCAGTACACAAAAGTGTTCAGTTTCGATCGATTATCCTGACGATGTGAAATCATGGTGCAATTCCGTGGGCGGATTCAGTTGGTGAGAATTTATTGTTGAAATTTATGAATGCATAGAAAAGTCTCCGAAATTTCCCTTAGTAAGTTCTAGTGAAGGTCCGATGAAGTCGGAAAAAGTTATGCTCCGAAAGAGTGGTGAAAATGTTTATTTTTTTCAAAACGAATTTTTGTACATAGTGTGGCGAAAACCTGTATATGTTTTAGGGAGACTACTTTTGAACAATCTGGTGAGAGATTGAAGGCGACAGTGAGTTGCAACAAGAATAGCCTTTCCCTTCTTTGGGGTGTCATGGCTAAGATTTCTATGACTATTGAATCGAAAACCAAAGTTGTGGCTGCTATCGAACAACAGGTGACCAAATTCTATAATATGTTTCAATCTCGTTTTCCAGATCGAAAACGATTTCTCGATAAAAAACAAGACTGCAAACATTGACCTGGGGAAATGGTCCGTGGTAAGTTTTATAAAGTGTAGTTTTATTAGATTAGATTTTTATATTTGAAATCAATCAAATTATCTATTTGTACAGATTACATCAACGGAGAACATGTACGCGGACGGAGATGAAGTAGTCGTCATTGTCAAGATTGAAATCGTGAAAGATCGGGGAGCTAATCGGCCACAGCGTTTCGACTTTCTGACTCATCAACCAGGCGCAACCGATGTCGTTCTGCAGATTGATGGGGTATCTCTGTACGTGAACAAGCATTACCTCTCCTGGTACTCTACTTACTTCGACGCACTTTTCTTTCGCAATTTCGCGGAAAGGAATAAATGCGTGATTGAAATCAAAGACATCGACTGTCAGCAGTTCATCGAGCTTCTTCATGTAATCTATCCAGGTCACAAGAGAGTCGATGGTTCGTTTTCACTTTTATTGAAAGTTTATTTCCTAGCGGTTGAGACAGCAACCCGAATTGGGGCTCACAACTCACCTCTCACCTGTAAGACATGGTGGAGACAACAAGAATTCTCTGTTTCTTTTTCTTTCTAACTATCTGACATTTAGCGCTTATAAATACCCGTTTTAAAGTGCGTCAGTCCTAGTTCTCTACAACTCTGATTTATATCATATCAAGTTAGATAACATTACATGATAAAACTAACTTCTAAATCGAGTCACCTTCCATGAAAAAAATGATGAAAATAGATGTTACAGAACAGAACGTAGACTATCTACTACACTTGGGTAACTTTTTCCACATCCAGTATGTGCTCAATATTTGCGAATACTTTTTGATCAAAGAAAGTCAGTTTCCAACTGGTCGACTTCTCTACCTCTCGGACAGATACTCACTAATTTCGCTACAGGTAATTATGGTTCGATTAAAAATCTTTCGACAAACTCTGTAAACTGGATTACAAAATTTATGAATAAAAATAAGGTAGCGACTGTTCAAACATCGAAATCACTTTTTTCACTGATCATTACGCAAGAAACCGTTTCAGGAGCATGTACTCACCAAATTGAATACCCAATCTTCAATTAAAAATCTGATCACTTGCGAATATTATAAAAAGCTCGGTGACACAGCCTTGGCGGCACTCCACCTGCGCAGTATCTCTTTTTAAACCCATGTTCATCATGTTTCAATAATTTGTCTCCGTTTTCCCGCCTGTTCCCCTGTTATTTGTTAAAATAAGCCCTGTTACCTAAATTCTCACTGTTTTTATTTCTCTGTTCATGTAAATAAACTTGTGTTAACAAGCTGAAATAAGACTCATCCTCGGTTCGTTCCCGAGAAATATTTATCTCGTTACCTGTTTTCCCTAAATCTTGCAAGCGGCTGTTAATAACGTTAGCAGTGAAATGTCAATTCTTTTCATGCTTATCGCATTTTCATTTAGGTATGGGAGACTCTTTTGAAAATGAACTTTCGGAGATTGATGAGCCGTCAGACTTGGTGAGAAAAGCAGATACGATTCCCGAAAAGGTAAAAAAGTTTTTTCGGGGTGTATCTAACAATGAGATGGAGAAGTAGTTCGTCAGAAATATTGTTATTTCAATTTCAGAACCGTGGAGCTAAATTGACCGTCTTTGATACGTCAAATGTCAATGTTCGTCAGCTATTTGAAGGTATGTGTGAAACATTTTCAGATGAAATCAACAATACTTCAAATTCCGAAATACATTGATAGGATTTACAGTGCTGGCCATAATATTTTGCGCATTCGCATTTTTGGGCATAACTTTTCTCAAAGATCATGGAATGAACTGAAATTTTGAGACATGATTTTAGACATCATTTCCATCTGGGAAAACTTTAACACGTTCAATAAACAAACTTCAAACAAGTTTTCCATAATTATAACAAATATCACCAAAAATCAGAAATTTGGCACTCATGACTCAAGAGCCCATGAAAATTTTTCAACATTGCCAATCAGCTGGAAAGTATTATTTTATGTTTGACACAGTCTAGAAGAAGATTTTCGCATAAGCCATTGCCGGATATTGTTTTGATACGCAGTCCAGGAGTACGCCGACTATCTCTACTTGGATGCTCTGTCCAGCTTTCTTCAAAAGAGTATCCTTTGTTGGATTTCGCAGTGTGACAGTTTTGAAAATTTCATTCTAGCTTCACACGATATTCTACCATAATATTAAAATACTGACACCGTGTTAAACACTCTATAGGATCTACGAGGGTCTTGTGAAACGAGGTGCTCACATGCTGCAACCTGTGTTCGGCAGCGTTCTCTCGTCATAATCATGTCCAATTTCGATACTTCTCAGATTTCAATACTGTATTAACATCAGGAATGTTTGTTTCGTTGTAGATTTGAAAGTGGATAACACGAAAAAATTCAGAAGAAATTTTATAACATGAAACATGGACTTTCGTTCTTCATGGTGAAACGTCCGTATTTATTGCTTGGATATTAAAGTTTTTTGTTGTGTTCAGATTCGAATATCCGTTAATTTGTAGTAGAAATATCAAGAATAAACAAGTTCACAAATTTTCAACTTCTCCAATCGTTTCCAAACCTTTGTAAAACAAGCCGGTGACATAGGCATTACACAAGAAAAAACGAAATTTTATGTTTCTTGTTATCAAATTGCTTTTGAAGTTTTTCGTGGTACTCACACACAAATCTTTGACAAAACAAACATTTTAGTTGTTAATACAGTATTGAAATCTGAGAAGTATCGAAATTGGACATGATTATGACGAGAGAACGCTGCCGAACACAGGTTGCAGCATGTGAGCACCTCGTTTCACAAGACCCTCGTAGATCCTATAGAGTGTTTAACACGGTGTCAGTATTTTAATATTATGGTAGAATATCGTGTGAAGCTAGAATGAAATTTTCAAAACTGTCACACTGCGAAATCCAACAAAGGATACTCTTTTAAAAAAAAGCTGGACAGAGCATCCAAGTAGAGATAGTCGGCGTACTCCTGGACTGCGTATCAAAACAATATCCGGCAATGGCTTATACGAAAATCTTCTTCTAGACTATGTCAAACATAAAATAATAGTTTCCAGCTGATTGGCAATGTTGAAAAATTTTCATGGGCTCTTGAGTCATGAGTGCCAAATTTTCGATTTTGGGTGATTTTTGTTATAATTATGGAAAACTTGTTTGAAGTTTGTTTATTGAACGTGTTAAAGTTTTCCTAAATGGAAATCATGCCTAGAATCATGTCTCAAAATTTCAGTTCATTCCATGATCTTTGAGAAAAGTTATGCCCGAAAATGCGAATGCGCAAAAGATTATGGCCAGCACTGTATCTTCCATCTTACAGTAAATTTTCAGCGATGTTCGTCGTTCTCCTCCGACTTTTTTCGATCTGGTATGTCACGTTGTCGACCAATGTTGTCACAATATCCGCATTGTTGGGAACCATGCTTATGAGTGCGTGGAATAAGATGAAGGTACTTTTTGTCGAAAAAAATTTGGAATAATTTTGAAAATATTAAACCGATAGAGTTGAATCATATTATTAATTGACAAATCCTCCGCCCACTTTGCCCCGCCCCCTTTTTCGTGAGGCAAATTGTTGGGTGAAGCTTTTTGGTTGGGGTCAAGGGAGAGAAAGGGGTTGTGCAAAAGTGCCCATTGGGAAGATTTGAACCCGCGACGAGCGCGTCAAAGATGTCTGCTTTATCCAACCGGCCACCGCTGCACGAAATTTCGTGGCGACACTTTGCGTGAGTAGTCATGCCTGCGGGGGTCGAAGTGTGTTATTGCATTGGTTCTAGCAATACTAGCATTAGAAATGGTCGTATTCGGATTGGAGAGAGTGTGTGTGAGTGGGAAAAAAGGCCCCGAGCGTAGCGAGGCCAAGCGTGCTTGTTAATCTGATCTGAAAAAACAATCATTTTCACTTCAGAAATCATATTCGGGTTCATCTTTTGCAAAAAAAACAAGTATGGAACTGGCTGTAATGAAGAATCAACTATCCAACTTGGACAATGATGAACTCAATTGGTAATTTTGAAAATTGAGTTTTGCTCCTAATTTTTGTTGTCTAGGGTTTTCAAGAAAATGGTGGACTCGGGTTGTCGTAAATCAGGCAGATTTGGTGTACTGAAGCACAAGAATTCTATTAGAAAGGTTAGCGAATAATTCTGATTCAAAAAACAGAAGAGTTGATGATGTTCAGGTGTTTAAAAAAAACAGTTTTCATAGGTACAATCTCATTTTCGAACATTCCAAAAGTCTGGGACGGGTTTTCGGTACACGGAAAAATGTTACAGATGAATCGTGCACAAAGATATTCCGGTCGAACGAAGACTGAGAAAGAAACAGACGTCCTTAACAATGACTGTGAGGTCCCGAGCGAGCTGGTTTCGTGGATGAACAATTCTGGCTCGAAAGAACTGAGCTTGGTGATGAAGTACGCACGACCAAAAGAAATGGGTATTTTTTAAATTTATTACTTGATGAATCAGATTGGAATTGCAGTAGACAATCTTGAATCGGAATGGTGTGTTTGGTTGAAAGTTGATAATATTCACATGAAGCAAGAATTTCAGAAGATTTCTTTTTGTGGCTTTCAATGGTGAATTCTATGAGCTCAGGAAACGCAACCAATCAAAATTCAGGGATTATTCTTTTGCTACAAATGTCAATGATGATAAATTGAAGTTCGAAGTGAAGTGTAACGAAAGCAGTTTGAGCTTGTTGTGGTCTATCGATGTCATGTTCAAAATTAGTATTTTACCGCTTGGAGATGCTAAAAAAGACAATATCGAGTGTGAGGTGAATCTTTTGTTTTTTCGGAAACCGAGTTGGAAAAATCTTTTCCAGGTTTAATGAAAATTGTTTCATTATTCACTCATTTCAGGAAAATCGTCATTTTTCATCGAGGCAAAACACTCACTGCATCGCTGTTCCAAACTTTAAACAAGTAACCATGTACAACAATGAACCTATAAAATTTTAAAATTCAGGTATTCGATATGCCAAATGAATACATTATGAACGATCAACTGAAAATTCAAATTCATATCAAAATCCTGAAACGTCAAGGTCCTCTGCTTCAAGTTGAACATGACTTTTTGACCGAGCAATCAGCATCAGACGTGATACTTCTCATAAACGATGTGAATGTGTACGTTAATCGTTTCTATCTCGCCTGGCATTCTCATTATTTCGAAACTTTATTCTTTGGCGGATTTGCCGAATCACAGAAGGAAGTCGTCGTTCTTCACGATATTAATTGTGTGCAGTTCATCGAGTTGTTGAATGTCATCTATCCAAGCCATAAAGATGTGAACGGTGAGATTTTGTTCAGGATATCTTTATTATCTAGAACCTAGATCTCCATGATTAAAACGAAGCTATGAAAAATTCACATTAAATCTCTATGGTTCTATAACAGTGTGAAATCATACGATTGAAGTAATTCAACATCCGTTTCAGTTGTAGTGGAGTATGTAGTACGCCGATGTTGATTTATTCATTTTGAAGTGTTTTAGAGACTTCTGTGGAATACCTTCTGACGTTGGCCGATCAATTTGACATACCATATGTTATCAACGTCTGTGAAAAGTTTCTAGTCCAAGAAGCATCTGTGAAGAATCCGCGTTCAACGCTTACATTGGGTATGATGTTCTACTATGCGGATAAGTTCTCTTTGCTCTCTTTGCAGGTGAGTTTTATGAACTAAACTCTTCTAAAATGTCATTCAGGAGCGTGTACTGCAATCTCTGACATCTGAAGCTGATATTGAGCGCGAGATCAGCAAGAACGAGAAGTATCCACTTCTTGGACCAAAGGCCTTAGCGGCACTTCATTTGCGTCAACGTTCCTTCAACACCCGTGCAACATTCGACTGAATCATGACTCTTTTACATGTAAGCTTACAAGGAGCAAAATTTTTTTGTAATTACCTGGTTCAAACTTTGATCAAAATTTATCTTTGTACCTAACTAGTGCTTTAAACCTTACCCAAGCCTAAGATTCAAGGTGTTCATAACTATATATCGCGATAAATGAAAGATGATTCATGATTCAGTTGACTCTTTCGTTATAAATCACCCGTGCTTGAGTTTCCTTTTCTGATTTCTTGTAAACCCCTGTTGATTTTATGTTTTTGATTTTGTTGTTAGATAAACATTTTGGTTCCTATCTTGTCTCATGGGCTTCCTGATTTGAACAGCATACTTAGAAATCGTTTTATTTCAAAAATTTGACGAGTTTATAAGATTTAACTGTGGGTGTATGGCGAACGTGACGTCAGTTTAGGCAGAAGATTATTCCATAGCAATCTCGAAGATGGTTTTTCTGAACATCTCATATCATCATATTATTAATTGACAAATCCTCCACCCACTTTGCCCCGCCCCTTTTTCGTGAGGCAAATTTTTGGGTGGTCCTTTTTGGTTTTGGTTGTCGACTCCGCAAAGGGGGCGGTCCCCTTGTTCTATTATTAATATGATACGCCTGTTGTGGCAATTTTGAAATAATATGCCTGAGGGAATTTTGAAATATAACGCCTGGGGCAATTTTGAAAAATCTGCCTGGGACATTTTGAAATAATATGCCTGGGGCAATTTTGAAAAATCTGCCTGGGGCATTTTGAAATGATATGCCTGGGGCAATTTTGAAAAATCTGCCTGGGGCAATTTTGAAATATAACGCCTGGGGCAATTTTGAAATAATATGTCTGGGGCAATTTTGAAATATAACGCCTGGGACAATTTCGAAAAATCTGCCTGGGGCATTTTGAAATGATATGCCTGGGGCAATTTTGAAATATAAAGCCTGGGGCAATTTTGAAAAATCTGCCTGGGACATTTTGAAACAATATGCCTGGGGCAATTTTGAAATATAACGCCTGGGGCAATTTAGAAAAATCTGCTTGGGGCAATTTAGAAAAATCTGCTCGGGGCAATTTTGAAAAATCAGCCTGGGGCATTTTTGAAAAATCTGCCTGGGGCATTTTGAAATGATATGCCTGGGGCAATTTTGAAAAATCTGCCTGGGGCAATTTTGAAAAATCTGCTTGGGGCAATTTTGAAATATAACGCCTGGGGCAATTTTGAAATAATATGTCTGGGGCAATTTTGAAATATAACGCCTGGGACAATTTCGAAAAATCTGCCTGGGGCATTTTGAAATGATATGCCTGGGGCAATTTTGAAATGATATGCCTGGGGCAATTTTGAAATATAACGCCTGGGGCAATTTTGAAAAATCTGCCTGGGACATTTTGAAACAATATGCCTGGGGCAATTTTGAAATATAACGCCTGGGGCAATTTTGAAAAATCTGCTTGGGGCAATTTAGAAAAATCTGCTTGGGGCAATTTAGAAAAATCTGCTTGGGGCAATTTTGAAAAATCAGCCTGGGGCATTTTGAAATAATAAGCCTGGGGCATTTTTGAAAAATCTGCCCGGGGCATTTTGAAATGATATGCCTGGGGCAATTTCGAAAAATCTGCCTGGGACATTTTGAAACAATATGCCTGGGGCAATTTTGAAATATAACGCCTGGGGCAATTTTGAAAAATCTGCTTGGGGCAATTTTGAAATATAACGCCTGGGACAATTTCGAAAAATCTGCCTGGGGCATTTTGAAATGATATGCCTGGGGCAATTTTGAAATATAACGCCTGGGGCAATTTTGAAAAATCTGCCTGGGACATTTTGAAACAATATGCCTGGGGCAATTTTGAAATATAACGCCTGGGGCAATTTTGAAAAATCTGCTTGGGGCAATTTAGAAAAATCTGCTTGGGGCAATTTAGAAAAATCTGCTTGGGGCAATTTAGAAAAATCTGCTTGGGGCAATTTTGAAAAATCAGCCTGGGGCATTTTGAAATAATAAGCCTGGGGCATTTTTGAAAAATCTGCCCGGGGCATTTTGAAATGATATGCCTGGGGCAATTTCGAAAAATCTGCCTGGGACATTTTGAAACAATATGCCTGGGGCAATTTTGAAATATAACGCCTGGGGCAATTTTGAAAAATCTGCTTGGGGCAATTTTGAAAAATCAGCCTGGGGCATTTTGAAATAATATGCCTGGGGCAATTTTGAAAAATCTGCCTGGGGCATTTTGAAATAATATGCCTGGGGCAATTTTGAAAAATCTGCCTGGTGCAATTTGAAATAATATGCCAAGGGGAACGCCCACTTTTCGTGAGGCAAATTTTTAAGTGGTCCTTTTTTGTTTTGAATGGAGGGTGGAGAGGAAGGGGTTGTGCAAAAACAGTTCAAACGCGCGTTGAGCGCGTACAAATCTTGCAACCTAATCACTCGGTCACAGCTGCATGTTAACGTTAAAAACAACATTTCTGCTCGCTTTTTGCGTGACCACCGGGCCCTCGCAGGTTGTTGCATAGGTTTTAGCCAAACTTGCATTCGTCTTCGACGCATTTGGATTATAGAAGAAGAGAAGAGATCAGGGAGAGGAGGAAAGAAAAGAGAGAGTTAGAAAGAGCAAGTGAGAGAGAGTGAGAGAGAGAGAGAGAGAGAGAGAGAGAGAGAGCGAAATCTGCATATTTGATTTTGTGATGAAAAAGGGGAAAAAGGGGCTCTGAGTGTAGCGAGGACTTTCTGTTTCATATATTCGCCTCGCATAGATCCAAAGATTTTAGAAGTCATTGGCACTGGTGCATTCAGGCTTACGTTAAGTTAGGGATGGCGAAAATGGGTCGATTTGGGGGGTCAACCTGATATACTACGTTGCTGGTTCTTATTACTCTTAATCTTCAAATATTCGTTCTTTAATTGCTAACTCACTTGGTAGCTTCAGTCAACGGCATCAGCTTCAACGATCTTTTCAAATCTTCTTCATTCCATCCGAGTGTTTTTACGAATTCTGTTGCAATCTTGAACAGCCGTCTGTCACCAGTTTCAAATATCAGCTTCAGGCTCGTTGTGATCAAGTTGGTGGAAGCAATAGAATACTTTGATAAGCTAGTGAGGAATCTGAAATTTTCGGTAAATTCACTTCATCGCATCCTGAAGATTTCTTATCGCTGCTAGATTTCAAAAACTCACTTGAAATAGTTACTGATCTTTTCAGCAATCAATGTATCAATAAAATCAGAAGAAATATTTGCGGCGTACTGAAGTAGACCGTTTTACAGAGTGTAATAGTTAAAAGCTAACCTGTTGTATGTACATCTTCAAGACGCTCCAAAACTCGTTTTTGAAAAAATCCAATAATTCCATGAAATTCTCCACTAAACGCTGGTATTCGGATCTTCTATACCAATCATCTTTGATTGAGAGAAGTGGGTGTTTCTTGTTTCCATTGCAAAGCAAATACACACACATTTCAGCAATTTCATCCGAATTTCTCGAATGTTCGCAGAGGCAGCAAAGTATCTGAATCATCAGCATAATATTCATTTGAAAATTTCCCATTTGCATTGGTACTAGCTAGGGATGGGCAAATCGCCAGTCATTGGCTACTGATTGGCTATTCTCTTTTCGTTAGCCAATTGCATTGGTCAGTGATTGGCTATTCAATTGGCGAAATGATACCACCAAGGCTTAGGCTTAGTGAACGCCGCTCCAGGCGCTCGCCAATTGGATAGCCAATGCCGTTGGCTAACGAAAAGAGGATAGCCAATCGTTGCCAGCCAATGACTGGCGATTTGCCCATCCCTAGTACTAGCCTCATTCGATCTTGACAGAAAAAGGGATAAAGAGAAAAAATAGAGAGAGAGAGAGAGAGCTAGAGAACTAGAGAGAGAGAGAGAGAGAGAGAGAGAGAGAGAGAGAGAGAGAGAGAGAGAGAGAGAGAGAGAGAGAGATGGAGAAAGAGAGAGATGGAGAAAGAGAGAGAGATCAAACTAACCGGTTCGGCAAAGGTTTAGCACAGGTTATGAGAGGAACTGTAGAGAATAAAAACATAACATGGGTTAAATTGAAGGGTAACGGCCCTCTAACCCATGGACTCTCCCGCCAAAAACCTGCGCGTCTCGATTAGTGGAACAATGCGAAAGTTTTCGGAGCGACAATAGTTCGACTTATCAGAAACTCACTGTTCCAATTGAATAAGTTATAACTTTCACTTACGTTTGGACTGAACCGAGCAGACAAATATGTATTATCCAGTACTCGTAATCCCAGCTTTTCACATTCAGTATCAGGATACTCTTCAGAAGAAACACGATGATTTTCTCGCAGATTGTTCAAAGAAAAATCATCCAGAACTTTGTCCAGACCCCAGTAGCTTTGATGCTGTAAAATCGACAGTGATGCATTTATTGCAGATCTCAACAAGGTAATTCAACCCAGGAGGTGATTGGCAAGTTTGGATTCGGTCCGTCAGCGCGGTGATTTCTCCCTTATTTTGCTTATTACTGTCCCTGCTGGTTAAACTCTAACATTCGGAGGCCGTTCCACCAAACTGGGCGACAGATGGACCGTGAATTTACCTACATTGGACTTTAATTGGGCGACAGATGTCCGGGACGACTGTCGCCCATTAACGGACCGATGCCGGTCCACCAAGTTTTGGAGATAATGGTCTCGGGTGAGAGGGACGACGATCATACAAAAGGGGCGTGGGAAGCTATAACCAAGGAAGTTACATGGGCAGAACAGCGTCACGGTAAATTATTTGTGATTATGAAAAATGAAACCTCCATCACTTTCCATATTTCTTTCGACTTCTCAAATCCATCGACACCTTCATGTATGACTTTTACGGAACTTCTAAATCATCCAACTGTTATGATCGTTTTTTTCATAATTTCTAACCTTTGATCAGCAGTTAAATCATGTCCGCTTTGTTGTATCTTCTTCAGACAACGAAGTTTGTACCGTGCATATAGGCGCGCTTCACACATACTAATCAGCAAAATAACGAAATCCAAGAATTCCTATAAGTGTCTTTGTGATATGGTCTGAGAGCCGGAACCTACTCTATGCCTAGATAGAGATTTTTGTTGCAAAACATCGATAATCGTTGTAATACAATCAATTTCCTTCTCTTTGGTGGCCAAATTTGACATCAAGCTGAAATAAAAATTTTATTATCTCATTTTGAATGGTCGAGCGTTAAATGAAAAAACCGATTTTTGAAAGTATAGAAAAAAAACTAACATGCACAATCCATTGAGAATCTGCATGTAATTTTTTGGGTCTTCTGGCAACGTGGAACTCTGAAGCGATAATTAAGTTTTCCTCGGAATATCATACGAATAATTGCTCATTCGTTTTCCGAAACAACTCACCAAATGTGAAACCATGTAAAAACAATACTGCTGGAGAAGTGGGAAAACGTTTTCTTTGCGTATTTGAACATCTTCGAACAACTTTGCCACAAGTTTTGCAGTTCTCGGGTCATGATAATTAGAAAAGTAAACAAATGTGAACAGAACCTGGAAACGTCTATATCAGAGTTGCACGGAAGTAAAATTTTTCAAAACGGAAGTCGGAAGTTGGAAGTGAATTTTTTAAACGGAAGTCGGAAGTTGGAAGTGAAATTTTTTTCACGGAAGTGAAAAAAGGGTGGAAGTCGGAAGTAGAATTTTTTCAACGGTAGTCGGGAGTACAAAAAAGTTGAAAAAACCCAGAGATATTGTATATTCGCGCATTCTCAACAGGTTATAGGTCAATTCCATACTGAATAGAAACGATTTCACGGTTTTTTCGTCATTTTTCACGAAAAAAAATTTTTTGACGGAAGTCGGAAGTAGAATTTGTTAAACGGAAGTCGGAAGTAGAATTTGTTAAACGGAAGTCGGAAGTGAAAAAAGGGCGGAAGTGGGAAGGCGGAAGTCGGAATTCCGTGCAACTCTGGTCTATCAATCTAATACTATACTCGAGTATTAATAATAGAACAAGGGAACCGCCCTCTTTGCTCCTTTTACTCTTGGTGAAGCCAATTTTCGGGTAGTCCTTTCTGTTTTCAATGCGGAGGGGTTGAGCAAAACGGTTGGGAGTCGACGGGATTAGAACACGCGTTAAAGAGTACAAACCAAGAAGTCCGTATATGTGATTTTGTAAAGAAAAAAAAAGGAAATAGGGTCCCCCGCAGGGTTTTACGGAATTCCGACTTCCGTGAAAAAATTTCACTTCCGACTTCCGTTTAACAAATTCTACTTCCGACTTCCGTCATCGTGAAAAATGAAGAAAATACCGTGAAATCGTCTCTACTCAGTCAGGAAAGCCTTCACCTGTTGAAAATGAGCGGATATACAATATCACTGGGTTTTTTCCAACTTTTTTGCACTCCCGACTACCGTTGAAAAAACTATACTTCCGACTTCCGTGCAACTCTGGTCCCCCGCGTAGCGAGGTTTTCGTACTTGTCTATTCTAACAGTTCGAGAGCGATACCGTGGCAGACTACCTTATTTTTCGAACTAACATGGGGATGCTACCAAGAGCCGACGAAATCGTAAGGTTGACCTCGGTTCTAGGACTTGAGACTACGCTGACAGAACCGGTCTCAAAACTACTATGTCAATCGTGTTATAGACTTATGATCCGAAAACTATGGAATTTTTATAAGCATTGATTGACCTATAGTTATATATACCTTACATGAGTATTCATGTTAGGAAATGAGAAAAACAACTATTTTAAAATTTTTGCTTCTCAACAGCCGTTCAGCCGAGAAATCTTGTTTTGAATGCTTCTAAAACCTCTGCCTCGAGCATAGAAATAGCTTCAAGACGTATGCAAAACCAGGATGAGAGACCAAAAAAAACCTTCACAACATTCTCTCTCGATTCAGAGAACTTCCACGTCTTAATTTTTTGCTGTGATTCATGAAAATTTCCGGAACAAAGATAACGAAGAAGTGTTGCGAGTTCCTGGTCGAATTCCTGAAAGCAGCAACATTTGAAAATTTCTTTCTTGTTCTTACTATATAGATCAGATTTAAATCATCAACAGTTTCAGGAGTCTCTGGTTTGATGATACTGCTCTGCAAGACAGGAAACACGAAAGTTATTTCTGGTGACTGCTTCCTGAAATAAACAATTCTCATGGAGGAAATCTCATAAAATTGAGGTGGAATTCGCGGCCCATGGTTTTTTTTTGAAAATCCGTAAATTCATATGAATTCACATTACATGATGAAGAAGGTCTACATCGATGTCACATTTAATATGAATGCGATGTAATGAAAATAATAATTTTTCTATGTCAAACTCACGTCTTTTCGACTTCTCTGCAGAGAGATTGAAAAATTTTCATTTGTTTCTCGTCGTTCAAGTCGAAGTTGGAGACTTCTGTGATGAACTGTAATGATTATGTTAAATGTCTCATTCTTCCAAGTTTCGGTAACTGACCTTTTTGCGCGAATCTTGGTGATTGTCCATTGATGTGGTGAGAGGTGAATTTTCCAGATTAATCTTTCTCTGCAAGCGGAAAAAGAAAGAATTAATGATGCAGAATGAGAGGTCATGAGAAAAATTACACGGTAATGATGGTAGGTCAAAATGAATATACGAATTACTGTAGAAAAACTTTTTGAAACCCGTTTTTTCCCTGAATTTTTTTGAAATAGTTACATCACATATATCGCTAGAAGCATGGCCGTTTTCAAACGCGCTCTAATCTCAATTTTGCAGAATGAGTACGGTAACTCTCACAACGAACAGTTAGATCTTTGTGGATTTAATTTATTATTCTTACTTACAGTTCATTGAAATTAAAGGCGCATCACTTAATCGTTCCTGTGTTTCAAGGCGAAACTGCTACAGTACTAAGTAACCGATTTACGGCGGCCAGATTTTTTTACAGGTAGAGGAAGCTATGTGTTACATCAGATGACTATCGTGAAGAAGTTCGGATTTTTTGACAGCAAATGTATGAAAGGAAGGAACAACAAATATGCAGGATTTATTTTAATTTTTGAAATCACAGAACAAAAGTCTATCAGTTTTATTGTCATAACTTAAAATCTTTTGAAAGAACCTACTAAGCGATTTTTCATCAGAAAAAAACTATCATAACAAACCTTTTTGGGCTTTGGCATTACACGTGGTCGGAACAGCGGTGAATATGATCCTGAAACGCTGTAATTTATTTCGGCATTTAGTAAAATGCACCGGTTGCACCGGGTTGCACCGGGTGCACCGGGTAATTCGTATTCAGGCTTAGGCTGAGCCTAAGCTATTAAAAGTTACCATTGTTAAAAGTTCATCTCTATTTTAGGCTTAGGTTAGGTTTGGGCCAGCTTAGGTTCAGCCTAAGCCTGAATACGAATGGAAAATTTACCCGGTGCGGTGCAGTGCACTCGGTGCGTTTTACTAAATGCCATTTATTTCAGTTATGAGATTTCAAACCATTAGATTCTGAAAGAAGATTACTTATCATTAGTTCCGAATGACTTGCGAATTGTTACGACTCAGATAATGAAAAAAGCTTTTTTTTACTGTTTTAAAATATTTTACGGAAAAGAACGGGTACATTGATAATTAAATCAGTGTTTATCTCTTCTCTCAAAACTTAACAAATTATGCTTTCTAATGAGAATAATTATAATTAATTCTTCGAGTATTAAAATAAGCTGATCGTTAACTACATAATCTAGCTTAATTTTCAAACAAAAAACAATTAAGAAAGAAGAGAAATGAAGAAAAAGTGAGGAAAATGCATTTCGAAATGTTTCAAAATACGCTAAATGAAAGGTCAAACAGGATATTAATTGCGTATTTCGACATGCGCCTTCAATTTTATGTGCTCCACATTATTCTAATTTTAATTCAATTTATACGCTTTTTTCGAAATTTATTAGAATTAAAAGATCTCCCCATATTTTTTCCACATTAATTCAAACAGAAAAATTTTCTTCAGTTCAAGGCTTGAGTCTTATGAGATCACTGACATGAAAACATTATTAACGTATTTTATTTCACAAATTTAACAACGTTAGAAAAATTAACAATTAGTGTAGGGAATAGTTGAGATGAGGTCAGTTTAGGAAGTAGATTGTTCCATAGCAATCTCGAGGATGGTTTTTCTGAAAATTTCATATATTCGCCTTGAAAAAGTCATTGACTTCAAGCCATGCCACTACATCCTATTACTTTATAATTACTACTGCTACATTTTTCGAACGTTCAATTTTTCGTTCTGTGATTGTGAACTCACCTGGTCGCTTCAGTCAACGGCATCAGCTTCAACGATCTTTTCAAATCTTCTTCATTCCATCCGAGTGTTTTTACGAATTCTGTTGCGATCTTGAGCAGCCGTCTGTCACCAGTTTCGAATATCAACTTCAGGCTCGTTGTGATTAGTGTGGACGTTGTCACATAATGCTTCAACATAGCCTTAATGAATCTGCAATTGTTGTTCGTTAGGAAAAGTTGAACGGGTTTAATTCGGAAAATGGCAAAATACAACAGTTACACCTGGTATCCGCACACTGCGAAAAACGCACATATCTTCCTCTACCTGTAAAAAAGTCTGACCTCCGTAAATCGGTTACTTATAACTGTAGCAGTTTCGCCTTGAAACACAAGAACGATTAAGTAATGCGCCTTTAATTTCAATGGACTGAAAGTAAGAATAATAATTTAAATCCACAAAGATCTAACTGTTCGTTGTGAGAGTCCCGACCCTATGGTAGGCCTACCGTACTCATTTTACAAAAATGCGGCTGGCGCGCGTTTGAAATCGGTCAGACTTTTTGCTAGATATGTGCAAACGCAGTTGAAAAGTGTAAGCGAAGAAAATCGCTAGAGTAGATCAATTTTCAGTTACTGTAGTTCAAAAATTTTTACTTTTCCTACTTTTTTTGTCCCAGATTCACAAATCGTAACGTAAAAATGTTTGAAGTAGGTGAAACTATCGTTAGGAACAGTCCGCAACGTTCATTATGTCAAGTGAAACATTTATAAAAGTACAAACACTTTGGAAAATGAAAGCGGAGGTCGGCAAAGCGGTTGCGAAGCGGGTTTATTTTCTTATGCCCTTGCCCAGGTGTGATCCGGGTCACAGTCGAGTGCGTTTAGGGATGAGGGCTCACACCTCGGCACAGGCATGAGACAATATAACCGCTTTGCGGGCCTCCGCTTTCATTTTCTAAAGTGTTTGTACTTTTATAAAAGTTTCACTTGACATAATGAACGTTGCGGACTGTTCCCAACGATAGTTTTACATACTTCGAACATATTCTTCCGTTACGATTTGTGAATCTGGGGCAAAAAAAGTAAAATTTTTCGAACTACAGTAACTGAAATTTGACCTACTCTATCGTTTTGCTTTGCTTACACTTTACGACTGCGTTTACTAATGTTAACAAGCAGACTTGGCCTCGCTACGCTCGGGACCTTTTCTCCATTTTTCTTTTACTTCTTGATTGAAAACAATGGTGGTGGTTTTTTGAAGCAAAGCTTCCGCTGATGTTCTCTCTCTCTCTTCATCTCTCTTTCACCCCCTCTTTCCCTTCCCTTATCTCTCTCTCTCTTTTACCAATCTGATTGCGGCCATAACTAATGCTAGTGTTGCTAGAACCAATGCACAACGATGCGCAGACCCCCGCACCCGACAGTGCTCACGCAAACAGTCGTTACAAAATTTCGTGCAGCGGTGGCCGAGTGGTTAAAGCAGAGAACTTTCACGCGCTCTGTCGCGGGTTCGTATCTCCCCTTGGGCACTTTTGCACAACCCCTCCCTCTCCTACCCCCCCTCTCAATCAAATCCAAAAAGCTTCACCCAAAAATTTGCCTCACGAAAAAGGGGGTGGGGCAAAGTGGGCGGAGGATTTGTCAATTAATAATATGATGTTTCACTTGACATAATGAACGTTGCGGACTGTTCCCAACGATAGTTTTACATACTTCGAACATATTCTTCCGTTACGATTTGTGAATCTGGGGCAAAAAAAGTAAAATTTTTCGAACTACAGTAACTGAAATTTGACCTACTCTATCGTTTTGCTTTGCTTACACTTTACGACTGCGTTTACTAATGTTAATGTTTCACTTGACATAATGAACGTTGCGGACTGTTCCCAACGATAGTTTTACATACTTCGAACATATTTTTCCGTTACGATTTGTGATCCTGGAACGAAAAAAAAGTAAAATTTTTTGAACTACAGTAACTGAAATTTGACCTACTCTATCGTTTTGCTTTGCTTACACTTTACGACTGCGTTTACTAATGTTAATGTTTCACTTGACATAATGAACGTTGCGGACTGTTCCCAACGATAGTTTTACATACTTCGAACATATTCTTCCGTTACGATTTGTGAATCTGGGGCAAAAAAAGTAAAATTTTTCGAACTACAGTAACTGAAATTTGACCTACTCTATCGTTTTGCTTTGCTTACACTTTACGACTGCGTTTACTAATGTTAATGTTTCACTTGACATAATGAACGTTGCGGACTGTTCCCAACGATAGTTTTACATACTTCGAACATATTCTTCCGTTACGATTTGTGAATCTGGGGCAAAAAAAGTAAAATTTTTCGAACTACAGTAACTGAAATTTGACCTACTCTATCGTTTTGCTTTGCTTACACTTTACGACTGCGTTTACTAATGTTAATGTCTCACTTGACATAATGAACGTTGCGGACTGTTCCCAACGATAGTTTTACATACTTCGAACATATTCTTCCGTTACGATTTGTGAATCTGGGGCAAAAAAAGTAAAATTTTTCGAACTACAGTAACTGAAATTTGACCTACTCTATCGTTTTGCTTTGCTTACACTTTACGACTGCGTTTACTAATGTTAATGTTTCACTTGACATAATGAACGTTGCGGACTGTTCCCAACGATAGTTTTACATACTTCGAACATATTCTTCCGTTACGATTTGTGAATCTGGGGCAAAAAAAGTAAAATTTTTCGAACTACAGTAACTGAAATTTGACCTACTCTATCGTTTTGCTTTGCTTACACTTTACGACTGCGTTTACTAATGTTAATGTTTCACTTGACATAATGAACGTTGCGGACTGTTCCCAACGATAGTTTTACATACTTCGAACATATTTTTCCGTTACGATTTGTGATCCTGGAACGAAAAAAAAGTAAAATTTTTTGAACTACAGTAACTGAAATTTGACCTACTCTATCGTTTTGCTTTGCTTACACTTTACGACTGCGTTTACTAATGTTAATGTTTCACTTGACATAATGAACGTTGCGGACTGTTCCCAACGATAGTTTTACATACTTCGAACATATTCTTCCGTTACGATTTGTGAATCTGGGGCAAAAAAAGTAAAATTTTTCGAACTACAGTAACTGGAATTTGACCTACTCTATCGTTTTGCTTTGCTTACACTTTACGACTGCGTTTACTAATGTTAATGTTTCACTTGACATAATGAACGTTGCGGACTGTTCCCAACGATAGTTTTACCAAAACATTTTTACATTACGATTTGTGATCCTGGAACGAAAAAAAGTGAAAATTTTCAAAATACAGTAACTGAAATTTGATTTACTCTACCGATTTTCTTTGCTTACACTTTTCAACTGCGTTTGCCGCAGTGTGCTGCACAAAGTAACAGAATAAAAACTCACATGAAATAATTGATGATTTTCTTGACGATTATCGAAACCATAACGTCTGACGACATTTTCTCGAAGTACTGAAACATCACGATATGAAATTACTTTTAGCGCTCACCTGATCCATGTACGACTTCAACACTTTCCAGAAATCCCTTCGAATAAAATCGCACATGGGTTCTATTTTTTTTTGTTCATCAACGTCGTTAATAATCGTGTTCCACTGCGAACTTTTAACAAGTTCGAAGAGATGCGCAAATATTATTGCGATTTCATTCGATTTTCGTCGATGTTCACAAAGGCAGCAACATATCTGAAAAATTGACTCCGCAAAATGAAACATTGTACAGTGAGATTTCACGAACTACAACATGGGCTCTAAGGGTGCACGAAAGTAAAACTTTTCTAAACGGGAGGCGGAAGTGGAAATTTTAAAGGAAATTCGGCAGTGCTAAGCCCAATAGCCGAATTTTAGTACCTCGGGTTTCGAAAAAAAAAAACAACCAGGAGAGGTATTTTAAAATTACCTTCTGATATCCTGCTGAGAAGTTTATCAAAGACAATTCTCGTGCTAGGTTCTGCACACTAGTTAAATTTATTCTGTAGCCGTTCATCATATATGCGAAACGTTTGTTCGAACTCAATTGTTCCAACGAAACATCATTCAGAATTGCTTCCATCCTCCAGTAACTGTTCTGAATTGAAAACATCCTTGAGAAAATTTTGATTTTTTCAAGCGACACATTTTGATGTGAACTTGTTGCTCCACACCGAGGTGATCGTTATCGATTAGACGCGTTGCACGCACACTATATTGAACGGGAATTAGTTTTAGCACATCAATATTTTCTCATTCTGTGATCCTATTTTTTTAAAATCTTCCCATGCGAATTTGTTTCCCCAATTGTTATTGAAATATTACAAATCGTGCAACTTTCCTTCGTAACTAGCTTTTTATCATGAATTTTGAAAAAAAAATTCGAGAAAAAAGTGTTTAAACTACAGTAACTGTAATTTAATCTTCAGCGATGCAGATTTCACGAAGGGGCGGGGTTTGTGCTCGCTGCTTATTGGTCGCCTCCCCTCGCTGCTTGATTCGACACTCTTCAACTGCGCTTAGCGGGGGGCGGGGGATATGCGTCAAGGTGAGATCAGCGATGAAAATGAAAGAGCACTGAGACAATTCGCGGTTAGAGAGTGTTTTGTGTAGGTTTACGGGGTCCATCGATAATCTCTTTTCATAGTATCTTTCCAATTATTTTTTGTCCTTCTTTTACGTATATGTTATACAAATGTTAAACATACTTTTCAGATGTCCTGAAAACATTTCATGCTCAAAAACAGAGAGTTCGAACACTTCACACAAAAATTGAAAGTAAAATGTGCGAGTTACCAACAATAAGGGTGCTAAAGTTGGAGTGGCTGAGTCATTCCGCACGATATTTTCAACTAAACGAATGAAAAAATCGCCAAAATAGCTTTACCTCTATATAAAAACTACACACTCCAATTCAGTTTGACGCGATTCCCTACGATAAAACCATAGTGTAACTAGTATAACGTATCATATAATTATTTTCACATTTCCTTTTCAATATCACTTTCAGAATCATACCGGAGTTGTTGAACGGCTCGCATATTTAAGAACATTCAGGATACCACTAAAATATGGTTTTCAGACGAATCAATTTTCAATATTACCTTTTTAAAGAAGGTGTCAGGTTTTCAACCTTTTCTATTCTTTTCAGACAGTGGTTTTTGAACCCTGTGTTCAGATACTTCTCGCACATGTTGAGCAAAGAAAGGCCAAGATCAGCAAACTCCTGGAATAAGAAGAACCGATTCATTAAAAAATGCGAAAATTGTTCGAATTAGACGGTATTTATTGATTTATATCGTTTTCGATTCTAAAAAAAAACCATTTCGAAACAAACCTCATGTTCGGACAACGAATCGTCTATAAATATTTCGATAATTAGAGCAATTTGATCATGTAGAAAGATGTTATATACTGCCAAATTCGAAATGAAACTGAAAATGATTTAATTGTGCAGAGTATTTCACTCCGAACCTTTTTTTCAAATAGGAAATTTGAATACATGAAAACATTATTCACTTTTTTTGCAAGGGCCGATATATGTGAACCCTTTTGATATGGTATAAATTGGGAATCATATTAATAATAGAACAAGGGGACCGCCCCCTTTGCTCCGCCCACTTTTCGTGAGGCAAATTTTTGGGTGGTCCTTTTTGCTTTTGATTGGGGGAGGGTTGGAGGGAGGGGTTGTGCAAAACTGACCGGGAGGGGATTCGAACGCACGTCGAGCGAGTAGAAATCAAACGCGTTAACCACTCGGTCACCGCTGCACGTTTTTCGTTTGTGCTTCACGCGTGACCACTGGGGACCCACGCAGGTTGTTGCATTGGATCTAGCCCGACTTGCATTAGTGTTTGCCGAGTTTGGATTGTTCGGGGAGTGCGAAAGCGAGGAGAGAGAAAAAGAGAAGGAGAGAGGGAGACTGAGAAAGAGAGGGTGAAAAGAGAAGGACAGATAGGAAGAGAGACATAGAGGGAGAGAAAGAGAGAGAGAGAGAGAGAGAGAGAGAGAGAGAGAGAGAGAGAGTGTGTGTGTGTGTGTGTGTGTGTGTGTGTGTGTGTGTGTGTGAGAGAGAGAGAGAGAGAGAGAGAGAGAGAGAGAGAGAGACAGAGAGAGAGAGAGACAGAGAGAGACAGAGAGAGACATAGAGAGACAGAGAGATACAGAGAGAGACAGAGAGAGACAGAGAGAGACAGAGAGAGACAGAGAGAGACAGACAGAGACAGACAGAGAGAGAGAAAGGAAACATTGAGAGAGAGAAAAAGAAATGGCAAAGACTTTGCCTCTAAAAACCACTTCTTTTTCTATTCAAAATGTCGGAATTTGTGATTTTGTGTTTAAAAAAAGGAAAAAAAGGCTCTGAGCGTAGCGAGGATTCTCTGCTTGTAAAACATTATTCGAAATTTTCGAGTCGTTTTTAGGTGAGGTACTGAAAATCTTACGTGACCATTCCATTCAGAATCTGAACATAGTTCTTCGGATCTTCAGGCAACGTGGATTTCTGAAAAGAAGTGTATTTTTGAACTAAACTTCAACGTTACTTCAGTGGAACACATGTTTATTATGAATCTCAAAAGCTCACCAACTGTGAAATCATGAACAGAAAATAGTGTTCCAACAGAGGAAAAACGTCGCCTTTTGGAATCTCGACTTCTGCAGTGTCACCGACGATGCTGGCGAACAACTTTGCCACAAGTTTAGCAGTATCAGGGTCATGGTAGTTCGAGAAGTAGACAAATGTGAACAGAACCTGATTGAAAGAATATGCTCAGCGAACAGAAACAATAAAGAAAACCTCAACCACACGTTGTTTCGACTCAGAAATCTTCATCGCTTCAATTTCCACCTTCGATGACTCCAAATTTTCATCGCAGAGGCAACGAAGAAGTTTTGCAAGATCTTGATCGAAATCCTTAAAAGAAAAATCAATAAAACCTTCTACATCCTTCCTACTATATCGATCACTGCGAAACCATCTTCAACTTCTGACATATCTGCTTTGACGATGTTGTTCTGGAAGACAGGAAGGACGAAGTTCAAATCATGATGATTTTGAGATCTGAATTTGACAAAATCTTGGAAGTCGCGGATGAACTCACATTTTCTCGACTTCTCTGCGGACACATTGGACAAATTCTATTTGCTGTCCATCAGTCAGATCTAACTCGATGATTTTCGTTAAGACCTGAAAGGGGTGTTAAAAATTCGCTCATGCTTCTCAACTCCTAGGACTCACCTCTCTACGCAACTTTTCGTGATCTTCCATTGATGTTATCAACCTTAAACTCATTGAAACTCATTTAAAAATATGTGAGATATAACTGATTGCAGCTAACAACGGATTGAGAACAATAACAAAAATATGGCTAAAACTTCACTCAGACTTAATAAAAGGGAGATAAGGTGTAAATAAACATGTTGGCGGCTTTTTGACAAGCAGGATTTGTCACGAAAAAAAAATGCGAACTGTTAAACTTTGGATGTGTTCTCATGAGAAGAACCACTGGTCGATTCTTCGTTGGATATTCCGATAATGATCTTCCTGAAACAAAATTACTCTTGAATAGTTAATCGAATGTACCTGGTGGCTTCAGTCAACGGCATCATCTTCAACCATCTGTGCAGAGCATCGTCATCCCATTCGAGGGTCTTCACAAAATCCGTGCCAATCTTGAACAGCCGTCTGTCACCAGTTTCGAATATCAGCTTGAGGCTTGTTGTTATCAATAATGTGGTTACAACCCGGTGTTTCCACAAACCACTGAGAAATCTAAAGCATCATTTAAAAACAAATCCGAAGTTTTTTGACTGTGGGACTGATGGAGCGGTTATCTAAACAGCAAAATTCATAACAGTTCCGCGTGTGGCTGTACTGACATATTACGAGCTCGACACTAGACATGGGAAAATCGTTGGCGATGGCTATCAAGCGTAGCCAGTCACAGCATTTCGCCACGCCGGCGATGGAGTGGCGATGGTAAAGGTAATTTCCTTGACTGATACATTCTTCATGTTTTTGATTGCTATTATTGGTGATACTGTTGTCACCTCGACATAATTTTTTAAAGGATTCATTGTAGAATCTGATACCCAATTCCGACGACGTCGTCGGTGACGTCATAAAAAATGTTTTTTTTTCAAAAAAGTCAAATGTTGTCAGAATATATAATCTTATTCCAAATTTCGACGCCGTCGTCGTTGATATCGTCCACAATGTCATCGAAATATGTTATCAGATTCTATGAAAAATTCTGAATTTTTTTTGAAAAAAAAATTTTCGATGACATCGTCAACGATGTCGTCAAAATCAATTATCAATATCAGATGCCTTCTAAAAATGTTGACTTTTTTCGTGTCACCGACGAGGTCGTCGGAATCGGGTATCAGATTCTACACAACAAAATTTGACTTTTTTGAAAAAAAAATTTTTCGACGACGTCGTCGACGACGACGTCATAATCGAATGTTAGATTCTAAAACTCAGGGAAAACGTTCGGTGTCTGTATGGATCCAAACGGGATTCAAATTTTTTTAAATTTTAAATTGGACACCGTTTGAAGCCATACAGACACAGTTTTAAACCATGCTGATACCGTTTGCACCAGAGTTGCACGGAAGTAAAATTTTTCAAAACGGAAGTCGGAAGTGAAATTTTTTCACGGAAGTCGGAAGTCGGAAGTTAAAAAAGGGCGGAAGTCGGAAGTGAAAAAATGGCGGAAGTCGGAAGTCGGAAGTGAAAAAATGGCGGAAGTCGGAAGTGAAAAAATGGCGGAAGTCGGAAGTCGGAAGTGAAAAAATGGCGGAAGTCGGAAGTCGGAAGTGAAAAAATGGCGGAAGTCGGAAGTCGGAAGTGAAAAAATGGCGGAAGTCGGAAGGCGGAAGTCGGAATTCCGTGCAACTCTGGTTTTTTTTATACAGACACGGTTTTAAAAAACGATATCCGTATAGATTCATACAGGCTCCGATTTCTTTCTGTTTGCAAACGGTGTCTGTACGGACTCATACAGATATCGCGTAAACCAATATTGATTCCAGAACCCATACAGACACCGAACAGTTTCCCTAAGAAATGAATTCAGAAAAGTTTTCAATTTTCAAAAAAAATATTTTGGCCTTGATAAAAGAAATTAAGATTTTTCTCTTTGGTTTATTTCTAGTTTCATTCGCGTCATATAATGTCTCTGTTTTATTGCTGGATTTTTTCAAGAAAATTATTTTTTTAAACAGGAAACGACCTTCAGCGTAATTGGGATCCAGAGTTAAGACCTAGCCAGATGTGTTAAGCAGGTCGAGGGATGAAGTTTTCATGTAGAAATTTTTTGCACGTTTTTTGTTACAAGCGAGATATTTTAATTTAAAAATTTTAAACTCCAAAAATAAGTGACCTCTCGCACGACACAATTAGATCTAACAGGAAAAACAACTAGCGGGGTGGTGGAGTGGTCAGAGGTTCTGCGTTCAAATCGGGTGGTCAGGGGTTCTCTTCCATCCGCTGACGACTTTTTTTGTCATTATTCTGCACAATGACAAAAGTTCGCCCAAATTGTGTGAAATTACTCTTTTGCATGTATTCAAACCCTTCCCTTCTCATCAAAAACAAGGTTTTTGAGTTCGAAATGCATTTCTTATTGTGAACTGAACAGCAACCGTTCGAACCAGAACTTTCCTCTGGAATTTCTCAAATCGTGAGCCAGAAACATCTCGACAAGTGAGGGTCTCTAATCACAAACCTTGATAAAATCTTCATAGATCTCATGATCGTCCAGATTACACAGAACAACAACCACAAACATTAATTATAATATTATCAATAAATAAGTTCATAAGATGAAGTTGTTGAATTCAACTTTTTCATCTTTGCATACTCATCCAGCCACTTGTCGATTTGCTTCTGGCTCACGACTTGAGAAATTCCAGAGGAAAGTTCTGGTTCGAACGGTTGCTGTTCATTTGACTATAAGAAATGCATCTCGAACTCAAGAACCTTTTGTTTGATGAATATAAAAGTTGTAACGATCATTTCACTAGTTTCATAACGGAGGAGGTGCTAGATGAGATCAGCTATAGACTTTTGGCTACTTCGAAGAGTATTAAAATACGAGCAGAAGGGTTTAAATACATGCAAAAGAGTAATTCCACACAATTTGGGCGCACTTTTGTCATTGTGCAAAATAATGACAAAAAAATCGTCAGCGGATGGAAGAGACCTCTCGGTTCGAACGCAGAACTTCTGACCACTCCACCACCTCACTAGTTGTTTTTCCTGTTAGATCTAATTGTTTCGTGCGAGAGGTCACTTATTTTTGGAGTTTAAAATTTTTAAATTAAAATATCTCGCTTGTAACAAAAAATGTGCAAATTTTCTACATGAAAACTTCATCCCTCGACCTGCTTAAGACAGCTGGCTAGGTCTTAACTCTGGATCCCAGATACGCTGAAGGTCATTTCCTGTTTAGAGATCTAATGAAAAAAATTAATAAAATCCACAGAAAACCTCACTGATTTAAAAAATGAAAATCAAGAAAAGTCGAATTTCTAAGTTATGAACATTTCAGATCTTTCAAAATTATTTTAGGACAGACTGTATATTCAGAAATGACAAATCTATGATTTGTGTTAATTTTAAAAAGTTAATTTCAATGTGAAACAAAAACAGACTATTTTTGTCAGTGGTGTCTTTCATAACTTTTCTCGGAATTCAACCGGTGAAATTCACCGAAACAAAAGAATGAAAACATCGAAAACTCACTTGAAATAATTGACAATTTTTTCGGCGATTATTGCTACCATAACATCTGACGCAATTTTTTCATAATACTGAAAATTACGATTGGAGAACACTTCTGGTACTCACCTGATCCATGTACGCTTTCAACACTTTCCAGAAACTACATCGAATGAAATCACACAATTGCAGGATTTTTTCTTTGATTGTAACACTATTGAGTTCTCCGTTTCCAAGTAAATTTCCAAACAACAAGAGGTATGCACAAATCTCGGCGAGTTCAACCGATTTTCTTTGATGTTCACATAAGCAGCGGCATATCTGAAATGGAATTATGAATAAAATTGTAAAGTCGCCAACATAAGACTGGATTTCAAGAAGTAGTACTTTGAAAATATGTTTTTTAATTCATGAACAAGAAAGAAATATTCTGTTCACAAGAAATTCAGAGAAATCAAATATAATTACCGTATGGTGTTCTTGTAAAATCTTCATTGTAAAGAACTTCTTTGTTAGATACCAATGAGAATTCCAGTTATACCTAAAACATGAGATGAACTTTAGCGCAATTCAAATCCAGAGATAAGATACAGCCAAAATAATGAATTTTTCATTCAGAACATTTCTGTTTGTTTAAAGCGGGATGTTTAAAATTTTGAAAAACCAGAACCTCACGCACCAGAGTTGCAGTCAGTTTTTCATTCCTAAATTTGAAACGCCTCGACGTGGACGTCCAATTTTTTGTAGAAACAATGTTCATATCATTAAAAAAAATGTTGTCTCCGTCATTCCAAGAATTCACAGACCGATCCGACGATCCAACGTTGAGATATTTCAAGGATGATATCGTGCATTATCTTTCCGCTGCTACTGTGTGTACCAGGCTAAATCTCATCTCTGATTGTAACACTTACCCCCAATGGTAGGTGTCTTTTTCGTTTCGTAGGGTTTCTAGCGATACCTCATCGAGAAATTGTTCTAACTCCCAATAATCGTTCTGCAACCAAAAACATTTAACGCTCCGAAATAGACTGTGTATAAAAAACGTGATTTTGTTTAATTGTTGACTTTTCATGTAGTTTTGAGAATGACAAAAACTTCTAAAAAACAAACTAACTTAGAAGGCTGTGAAATTTAGTGAAATTAATGTCATTTCAAGGTGTCACCAAGAGATTTATATGGACTAGCAAGGTTATTATTGAAACTTTGATATTGCTTCTCACGTCACCTAGAAATTACATTACTTCTTCCGGAGAATGTGAGAATACAAATTTTCTTGATTGGAAGGCAGGTTTTGGTGATGTTTAACATTATAAGAACTGTAGAGTTACATGTTCACATGGAATCGTGACAATAATGAATAGTCAAACAGCTGAAAAAAGCTCATTCGGCTCGTTGGGGCAAAAAACTGGATTTGTAGAAATAATATCCATCAAGAAAAATTCAATTCGCAATTTTCTCGTTTCTTATTTTTCTCGTTTCTTATTCTTGGTTTTTAGTGAATATGACGTTATTTCAGAATTTTTTTTTCATTCTCAAAAGTCATGCAATCAAACCCAATATGGCGTTTTTTAAATACAGTGTATAAAGAAAATTGTCGCGATTCTATCGCAACCTGCGAAATAAGAATGAGTGAGAGACGAGACAGTGAATAAAAAGAGAGCGATGGAAACGCGCCCTACGGCAACTTTCGAGACTTGGCGCGCGTTCAAATCAAGTCATCAATTCATAATTTAATTATTGGCCTAAATTGAGTTTAGTTTTTGTTGTTTGAGTTTTGTTTTGGTATTTCTTAGTCATCCCACCGTATTTGTCCAAGTTTTGTCCCAGCATCTTTTGTTAAATTAATCTTCAGGACTTCAGATTAATAAAGGGTTCTTATTGAGAACGTGTTTTGTTGAGAGAAAGTGGTTTGGAACCGCAAGTACCTAACAGAGGAGTTAAGTTGAGATAGGAATCCAGAGAGAAGGATTCTAGTCTCGACAAGTGGTGGAGCGGTTTGTTTGGAACAAAACCGTGAATCAGGGCCAGAAGCGTAAGGCAGAGCACGAACCACCGATTGAGAAGTTGGAAATCAGATAATTTTCAGTTCTGAGAACAAAGAGTCAAGCAGCAAGATCAGCGACCACCCAGTACAGCAGAGACAGAAATGGACACCCCGCAGCAAGAAAAGGAAAGAAATGTGAGATTTAAAAATTGTGAACTTTTGAGAGATATAGTAGAGACGGCGGGTCGCCAGATTCAGAGTAAGATGGACCGGCTCACACAGGCAGTTGTGAGTGGAAGTGATCAGTACACCGTGATGGCAACGCTGGAGAACTTGGACGGAGCGCTGCAGAAGTGGGAGCTGACGAAAATGAGAGCGATACAGTCGGATTTGGAAGCGGGACTAGTGAATGTGATCGTGAGAACAAGCAGAGATGTGGAAGTGATTGAAAGTGAGGCTGACGTGATCAGAATCGAACAGCGAGCGAGAGACTTGGCTGTGAGACAAGTGAGCCAACCCCTGGAGGTGAGAGAGACAGATAGCTGTACAGCGAGACCACGAAGACCAGAGATGCACTTCGATGGGAGAGTTGAGGAGTTCCCACATCTCGAGCAGTATCTGAAGGACGTGGTGGATCCGTTACCGTGGTCCGAATGGGAAAAGTTGGTCTACCTGAAGACGTGTCTTGGTGAGAATGCACTTGGTGCTGTTAGTTTCATACGTTGTGGCAATGGAGCGTATGAACTGGCAAAAAGCAATCTGAGAGAGTTGTATTCACGTGGCAACACCGGAGACGTGTTAGAGAGACTCGCGGCCGTAGAGGTAGACGAAAAGAAAAGGCCGTTGATGGTGTCGTACCTGGAGCTACAGTACGAGATCAGGGATCTCAAGGAAGACACCTACCAGACGTTGGCGGCGACAGTCCAGAGAATAATTTTAGGAAAGTTCCGAGGAAAGCTTTATGAGAAGATCATGGACGCAGTGACAGAGCGCAGCGTCAATGACTGGCGACTGTGTGAGTTTATGGACATTGTGAGGAGAAGTATTAGAGAGCATGAAAATGGACGGACGTACCGTCGTATGGTCCGTGACAGCAGCGAGACGAAAAAGGAAAGACCGACGTTCATATGTACCCTGTGCAACAGGTCAGGGCACAAAGGCACCTACTGCAGAATGGTGGTCAACCCCCGAGAGCGGATAGAGATCTTGACAAGTGAAAACCGTTGCCTAAAATGTTTCGAGAAACACAATGGCGCGGCGGAGTGTTGTGAGAGTGACTGTCATCTGTGCAGAGGTGAGCATCACATATCACTATGCGGAGCTTTGAGAACGTCACCATCTCAATCGAACAAAGGACGTCGACCGGGGCGGTCGACAGAATGTTTCAGATGCCAAGGAGTAGGGCACTATGCGAGAGACTGCACGTCCAGACCGGAGAGATCGAGCACTAGGAGAGTGACGCTGAAGCAGAGGGTGAAGTCTCCGGATCCCACAAGCTTTCTGAACCCTGTGAGGAATGTAAGAGTGCAGTTGGAGCAGAAAGTGAAGTCTCCAGAACCTAAAAGAAATTTGAACATCGAGATTAAGGGGAAAGGAACGGTGAAACAGAGAGCAGGTATAGCTGAAGAACCAGCTAATGGTGATCTAGAGAGTAGTTGCGCGAGAGCGGAGAATGGAGAAGTCAAACCAGTGAAGTATTCCGGTGACGTTGAGAAAGATCACACAGTGAACACCCCAAGGGAAGCTGACAGAAGAGGTTACATCGCGAAGACAAGAGTGAGGTGGAGGACGCGGACGTACAGTGGTAAGTATGTTCCGAAGTGGAGAGAGATTCACGTCCCCACGAGAGAGCGAACGTCGGAGGCTGGGGAGCTGGTGACTGTGGAAGACGAAGTTCCAAGTCACCATTGGAAGCAGGAAAAGCGAGTGACTAGGAAGAGAAGTAGTGACTACGAGGGAGTAACCGAGAGTTCAGAGCAAAAATACCCATCACCGAGAGTCAGGGAACTCCAGAACCGGACAGAAGTCAGAAGAGAGCTTCGTTCCGGCCGACCAGTAGAATAATTTTAAAAATCATCTATTTTCAAATAATTTTTCATCAATTTCAAAATTTAATCACCAAAGGCAAGTACGGTCGAGTCGAATTTCGGTTAAGGCATGGCCCTTAAGACAGGTGAATCGGGGCCTCGCTTAAGGGACTTCACCCCAGTCAATCACAACTCAACATCTCAAATTCAATATCATACCAAAATTTCCGCGCGCGCGTCATCGTCGCCGAGATGACACCATTTCACGACCTCAGTACTAGCCTCTTCCTATTTACTTTCAAAATTCAAATATTCAACTGGTCGTGTCAGCAAGCAAGTCAGCAGTCAGTCCAGCCGGAAAGTGGAACCTCTCAGCAAGTCAACAAGAACAGCAAGTCAACAAGAAGAACAAGAACCGGAGACACCCGCGGATCAGAAGAGGCCTGCGCCGACTTTCGTCGAGGCGGGGAGTGTCGCGATTCTATCGCAACCTGCGAAATAAGAATGAGTGAGAGACGAGACAGTGAATAAAAAGAGAGCGATGGAAACGCGCCCTACGGCAACTTTCGAGACTTGGCGCGCGTTCAAATCAAGTCATCAATTCATAATTTAATTATTGGCCTAAATTGAGTTTAGTTTTTGTTGTTTGAGTTTTGTTTTGGTATTTCTTAGTCATCCCACCGTATTTGTCCAAGTTTTGTCCCAGCATCTTTTGTTAAATAAATCTTCAGGACTTCAGATTAATAAAGGGTTCTTATTGAGAACGTGTTTTGTTGAGAGAAAGTGGTTTGGAACCGCAAGTACCTAACAGAGGAGTTAAGTTGAGATAGGAATCCAGAGAGAAGGATTCTAGTCTCGACAAAAATACTTTTTGAATCATATCAATAAAGACGAATTCGTTAAAACGCAACGCATAACCGCACTCAGATAGTAAAATCTAATTGTTTCAGGTACTTTTCGAAAAAAAAAACGGCAGAAAGCGTAATCAAAAAAGGTAATAAGCTTAACTAGAATAACGAAAGAGGACGCTGTCGTTCTCATAGGCTGTTCCTGCATTTTTCTTTGATTATAATTTTCGAAATCATACCGAAGGACTGCAGCTGTTCACACACGGGATTACATTCAGGGCAACCCTTAAAATTATTTTTTGTAAAGAAATTCTCAATTTCACATTTTCCCAGAAGACTTTTTTCTTCCTATCATTTCTATTTTCTTCCCACACTGATTTTTGAACCGTAAGTGCAAGTTCTTTTCACACATGTTGAGCAAAGAAAGGCCGAGATCAGCAAACTCCTGAAATAAGAACAACCGATTTATGAAAAATGCGAGAAGGTCGGAAATTATTCGAGTTAGTTGAAATTTTTTGATTAATGTATAACCATGCAATCTCGTTTTCAGAGAAAAGCACAGTAAACAGTTTTATGAAACTAACCTCATGTTCGGACAGTGTCTCGTGTATAAGAATTTCGATAATTAGAGTAATTTGATCATGTAGAATGATTTTATATACTTCCAGATTCGAAATAAAGCTGAAAGTATTTTAATCGTTGAGAATATATTTTATCGAAAACTTCCCCCCCGCTCTAGGACCTCTTAAATTCATATCCATGGAACCTTACTTATCTTCCGCATATGCCAATTTTTGAGTTAAGCTTTTCGATCCGGTCTAGAAAGTAAGCAGAAAAAATGAAGCATGTTTTCAAGTTCATTTTTGATGAGGTTTAGATAATGATATTGAAAATTAAGAAAAATTTACGTGATCATTCCATTCAGAATCTGAACATAGTTCTTCGGATCCTCAGGCAACGTGGATTTCTGAAAAGAAGTGTATTTTTGAACTACACTTTAACGTTACTTTAGTGGAACACATGCTTATTATGAATCTTCAAAGCTCACCAACTGTGAAATCATGAACAGAAAATAGTGTTCCAACAGAGGAAAAATGTCGCCTTTTGGGATCTCGACTTCCGCAGTGTCGCCGACAATGCTGGCAAACAACTTTGCCACGAGTTTAGCAGTATCAGGGTCATGGTAGTTCGAGAAGTAGACAAATGTGAACATAACCTGGAAAAGTTATATTGATGATTCAAATATTTTCATTTAAATGTGAGTAAATGAGAGATAATACCTTGACAATACGTTTCTTACAATCAGAAATCTTCATCGCTTTGATTGCTTTCTTGGATGATTCAAGATTTTCATCACAGAGACAACGAAGAAGTTTCGCGAGATCATGATCAAATTCCTCAAAAGGAAACATCATTAAGACCTCTCATCTACTTCTCACGACATCGATCATTATAAAACCGTTGTCAACTTCTGACATCTCTGCTTTGACGATGTTTTTCTGGTAGACAGGGAGAACAAAAGTTATTACATCACTTTGATTCCTGAATTCATTCATATGCAGGGTGCGAGCAAAGTATTCCAACATAACTTCGAGCACTCCAGAGCTGTACGGAATTCCGACTTCTCTGCTTTTTTCACTCCCGACTTTTGTCGAAAAATTGTTTTCGTGAGGTGAATCTCGTGAAAAATGTCGGAAAAAGACAATGAACTCGTTGTCTACTCAGTCTAGTTCATCTAACAAGAGATCATCATTTAAATTTCCAGTCACAAATCTGCTAAAATGAACTGGATGAGTTTTCATAGTGTAAATGGGTCTGAACTCTCGAAAATGTTTCATTTGCTGCATAAAAACACTGTCGTAACACAAATACGCTTATCGACCACAATTTGAGGTTCAACCAAAACAGCTAACTGGACAAAAATGGGAAGACACTATGAAAGAATTCGCATCGGGTTAAGAAAAATCCAAAAACTTGTCAAAGAGAAGTTCAAACAAAGTCATATTTTAAGTCAAACTGAAATACTCCGAACAGCAGAAAAAAATTCGTTCAGACTCGAAAAAATGACAAGTTTGTTCGAATGAATAAATGCTGATACGCACCTGAGAATGCGAATCATTGAATTTTTCGTGATAGTAGAAGTCCAAAATGGACGTGAAATGTATTTTACGATAGACAGTAACTATCTGAATTCAAAAAAAATCGACCGATAGAGTTCTTAAAAAGACACAGAAACAGTTCATCATATGAGAGAACACAAAGAAGCGGTGAAACCCGCTTCTTCGAGTTCAAGCCGGCAATACAATATCTCTTTTTTTTCGCCATTTCTGAATACCATCGATTTTGCCATATTGAAATATTTTTTCGAGAAGGTCTTTTCTGATAAACTTTCAAAAGCCGTCAGAAGTACTGGACTCTCGAGAACTGATATGATCAAAACAAAGATGGTGTGCGTGGCAAGGATGAAAAATTCCAAACTACTTTTGGATTTTATCAGAATGAAAAAAAAGGTTCTCCTACGGTTCCCACGCCCATTATCTGTGCTCATGGCGGCTATTGCTGGCCCTCACGAAGCTTATAAACTTTATTTTCAAGGAATAAAGTTATTATTATTAAAAATGGGAAGACTGAAAAATTCCAACTGAAAACGATAAATTAATTATTGCATGAATTCTCGCAAATTCTGGCGAGGCCTCTGAAAGTTAAAAAAAAAGAAACTATCCGTTTTTTATACAGTAGACTGAAACAGTGGAATCTCAAAAAATCGAAATTTCGTTTAAAAAATCGTGACAAAAACTAGATGTTCGATGTTTTATGTTCCTCAAATAGCTCAAACATTTTTTATACAACTGCTCAGTTTTATCAACTTTCACTAAGATAGTCGTTTCATTTATAAAACTGACCATGAGGTGCGTACCAGTTTTGATGAGCTACAGTAAATTATTTGATTAGCGTATCAAAAGAATTTATTGCACTTTTAAGAGTTCCACTAACTGGATGTAGTGAATTACTACCATTATCTATTATTTCTTGTTTCTTCAAATGTTTGTTCGCGAATTGAATTCATCAAAGCCTGATCCGAAGGCTCTTTTAAGATGAGATATTTAAACATGAATCAAGTTCAAACGATAACAATGACATCAGTCTGTACTAAAACATGAATCAATGTGCTTCTTAAGGTTTCGAAATTGTTTTGACATAAGATTCACTACAGTTTCGAAGTTATCAACTATCGCCGAATGTTTTCTACCTCACTTCACTGATTTCAAGGCTGCAAGTGAACATGGTTGTAGAGTAACCATAATCCAAGATATAGTAAAGTGAGTGAAGAATTTTGGAATCATTAGTGCTGAAGATGTGAGGAGTATATTGAAAAAGAAAAATTATGATTTTCAAAGTGTTTCAAAATACAGCAAGCGCAATGTGGCGGGTCAATATCTCTGCCGCACCCTGTACATGTAAAACCCGAAAAGGAAAATAATGAACTCACATTTTCTTTACTTCTCTGCGAACAGCTTGAAAAACTTCAATTTGCTTTTCGTCCTCAAAATCCAACTCGGATATTTTGGTGATGAGCTGCAATAACTAGGACAGCTTTTCGAAAATATATATTTCCAAATCTTACCTCTTTCCGCAACTCTTCTTTATCCTCCATTATTGTTTTCGACCTTAAACTGATTAAAAATTCGTCCTGAATTTTCAAGATATAACTGATTGCAGTTAACAAAAAATCAATCAAAAATCGAAGAACCTTGAATAAGACTTTACTTAGAGTAAAAAAGGAGTGAGATGAAACCAATACAGATGCAAAGATCGTGCGTAACACGTTTTGTCCTTGAATCACTATACAGTCGATTCTTCGTTGGATATTTCCAGGATGATCTTCCTGAAACAAATTTACTCTGGAACATTTCACCGAATTTACCTAGTCCCTTCAGTCAACGGCATCATCTTCAACCATCTGTGCAGAGCGTCGTCATCCCAATCGAGGGTCTTCACAAAATCCGTGCCAATCTTGAACAGCCGTCTGTCACCAGTTTCGAATAACAGCTTCAGACTGATCGTTACGAATGGCAGCGTTGCCGCAGAACACTTTGTGAGACCACTGAGTAATCTGCAATATCAACGTTGTGTCCGTGCTAATGTTGAAGTTTTTTGCACAACTGACAAATAATACAAACCTATCGAGGAGCTGGCGAGTCATGGGGAACAACGAGGCGTGGGAACGAAGGTAGGTCAAATTCACTAAGAGTTACAGAATTCACTGTTAACAATTCAGTAGGAGGTACTGTATTCACTGTTAACAAAAATGAAGTATTTAAAACTCGGGTTTCTGAATCTTTTCAAAATTTTACTCTCGGGGAAATTGTGCGCTTTCTACAGTAAGTATTTTACATAATTCTCAACTTTCACCATTTACTGTTTTGAAATGGATAAGAAACATACCTAAAATACCCGGTGATCTTTTCGGCAATTATGACAACCATAACATCTGATGAAATTTTGGCAAGGTACTGAAACAGTGTGATTCGACAGAATTTGTATATCCCACCTGCTCCACATACGACTTCAATACTTTCCAGAAATTGTGGTTCAGGAAATCACAAAATGGCATCATTTTCTCCTCATAATTGTATGTTCGACTGTCATAAAACACTTCTTTGAATGCGTTCGGCTTGTTTCCAAGGCGTATGAGGTGTGCACAAATTTCGGCAATTTCGTTCGAATTCCTCCGGTGTTCACAAAGACAACGACAGATCTGGAAAATTGTGTTGTAGAAAACGGACAATGATATAAATGATTTTTTTCTAACTGGAAGTCTGAATTTTGTGCAACTCTGCTGTGGAGTATTAATTTTTGCCGGCATATTAGGAAAAATTTTGGCCGAGTCTTGCAGCACTCCGGCCTTAGCCCAAAATTTTTTGAATTAATGAAAAGAAAAAATACCGCGCAAATTCCAGCTGTGAAGTCGATTTCTTGAGACAAGAGATGAACTAGCCGTCGACTTTCTTCTGTATTGCTTCCGCCAACAGCAGTGGTCAAACTGTGATTTCTACGGAGTTCTTCGACAGAAACTTCTTCCAGAATCTCATCCAGCTTCCAGAAATTTTTCTGAATATTGTTATTCTACAGCAAATAACTAAATCGAATCAATTATTCCTGGACCTAGATGAGTCTAAATACGACTATTTTCAGTAAAAACTTGTCATTTAACTTCGCAGACTACTCGAAATTCTTGTAAATCGTTGAAAACGATCGAATTTCGAATAGTGTTAGTACGAATTCTTCTTTCTGATCGAATGTCGTATGAAGCATACGTTCTTCAAATCTTACCGAAGTACTGGAACCTTTTTCCGTCGTTGTCCATTTGCTAATGGAATGATGAATGACATTCAGAGCACTTCTTCAAACCAGTAACTGAAATCAACGTTTTCAACTCACTTTTCCCCAGATGAAAACTGCATTCCTCCCATCTCTTCTATCTTCTTCAAACAACGGAGCTTGAATCGTTTGCATAAATGCTTTTCATTCAGGCTGAGCAAAGAAAGACCCAGATCAGAGAAATCCTGTAGGACAATTTGTGAGAAGAACAACAATGGTGAATACGAAACCAACCTTATGGGCAGACAACGACTTGTGCAGAAGAACATCAATAAACGACGAAATGTGATCAACTTGAACGACATCGTCTACTGCTAGATTGGAGATGAAACTGAACGTATTCAATTTATACCACGATAAAAATCATTCGGAAACAACGTACATGATCAATCCATTCAGAATCTGCACATAATTCTTGGGATCCTCTGGCAACGTTGATTTCTGAAACTTTCGAAATACTATCTCGCTATAGCAACACACTTCTTCTGTGTATTTCTTTATATACTCACCAACTGTGAAATCAGGTACAAGAAGTACTGTTCCAACAGAGGAAAAACGTCGCCTTTTGGAATCTCGACTTCCGCAGTGTCGCCGACGATGCTGTCGAACAACTTTGCCACGAGTTTTGCAGTATCAGGGTCATGGAAGTTTGAGAACCAGACGAATGTGAACAGAACCTGGAAACTTCTTTGTGAATTTATCACAGAGTGAGAAAGTTATTGACACTCAAGAGAAGAATAAATTATTTTCAAATTTTTTTTGATTAACTCGGATATAAACCTCAACGACACGTTTCTTACACTCAGAAATCTTGATCGCTTTGATTGCTTCCTTGGATGATTCAAGATTTTCATCACAGAGACAACGAAGATGTTTAGCGAGATCTTGATCGAATTCCTCAAAAAGAAACATCATTGAGACCTTATATCTACTTCTCACGATATCGATCATTATGAAACCGTCGTCAATTTCTGACGACTCTGCTTTGACGATGTTGTTCTGGAAGACAGGAAGAACGTAGTTTAATTCATGACTCTGAATCCTGAATCAAACTGCTATTGAAGATAGTTTTAAGAAAGGATTTACAGAAACGGTAATGACAAACTTACTTTTCTTTGACACATTTCCGGATAGTTTCAATCAGTTTCACTTGTTTTCTGTCTTCCGAAATAGGAGTGATGCTCTCTGACTGAAAACTTCAGAAAGTCATTAGGAAAAACTATCTTCTTCCAATATTCGAAACCTCACTTTCTCAGGCAATTCTTCGTCATCTTCTTCTTGTGATTCTTCATAATCCGTTTCAAGCGACTCTTCATCATCCACTTTGACCGATTCTTCAGAATCCTCTTCTTCGAACATTGTTATCTTACTTAAGTATCTTCAATTCTAAAATTTCTGAGAGATCATGAAAGGAACTTTAGTGAACGTATACGCAGGCAACAAATGTGTGAAAAGATACGAAAAGTCGGCTACCATCAGAGTTAACACAACACCAAAAAATTCTACAATATTTTAAAAACTGTCCTATGATATACAAATTGATTCACTGTGAAGATAGAACGGGAGAAACGGAAACATCCGGTTGAATCCTAATAAAAAAAATATTCAGGAAATTTTGGTAGGTCAGAGGTTACTGTAATTCACGTTTCGTTTCGCCCGCGAACTCGGAGTGAATTCAAACTCAATTTATCGATTCTTTTTTTACTGATCATTTTTGTTATAAATTTGCTGATTTTGAACTTTTTTAGGTAGGTTCAAGTACGAGACATGACTAGTTGCACCGGTAGCAAAGTAAAAACTTATGAATTCGACCAAGTGAGTATTTCTATAAGATTTTCAAAGATCAATGAGAATAAAATTGAAATTTTCAGCATTATGCAGAAAGATCTGAAGCAATTCTCGCCAAACTTACACTTAAGAACATAGATGAGACAGCTGCTATCTTTTTGAAGCTGTTGGATTTGAACCATGGTGGCACGGTATGTTATTTTTGTGGCTTACCATAATACAGGGATTGCTTCTCTGGGTTAACTTTCAACCAATGCTGGAACTGAAAAAAAAACGTATTTAAAACTACCAGAAATCAATGTCTTTGGATTTTTAATATCCAGCTGTATTATGCATTACAATTCATGAAGTTCCTACGAAACTTTGAGTGGACCGGCAATGGACTGTAATTGGGCGACAGATACCCGGGACGATAGTCGCCCATTGACGGTCCGATGCCGGCCCTCTCAAAGTTTTGGAGTATGTGATTCACTCATTTATTCAGGCTACCAGCGCAATCAACTACAGAGCGAACAAAAGCCCCGAGAAAGTTATTCTTCTACTCAAGCTGATCATTCGAATCTTGGAACTAGAAAGAGAACGTTATCCAGATGTCGAGTCCGAGTTCCGGAAGTGCCTCAAGGACTTGGTTGCGTCTGTTCCTTATCTCACTCATCTGTCATATGTACGGTTTACGACAATACCATCTAATAGCGTAATTTTGGACATCCCCGACTGTAGGCGCGCGGAAGAAAAATTTCCAAACTGGAGTTGAAACTCCGTGCAGCTGACTCCAAAATTTTTCTCGAGCGGCGAAAAATTTTGGAAAAATACTGAAAACCAATGCGTTGAAGCCGTCGAGAAATTTAAAGTATAACCACAGTCATGACTCCTCGTTTCAGAAAGAATCCGCATCCTCACAGCAGGTCCACAAGCAGCTTTTTACTGGACAAGTAACGTGGGTATCAAAGTATTTTGAATCTCACCGTTTCAAAATCTACTGAGAAAATGAATTTCCTTTCAGATTAGTCGGTCACTTAACAAATGGAGGAATCCTTGAAGTTGAACTTACGAACCAAATGCTTGAAAGCTTTTTCAAGGAACGTGTACCGGTTAGTCCACGTTTATTTCTACCATTTTTCAAATATTCTGCGTGACTTTTCTATAAAGCATTAACCTCAGTCATTCAGCATTCCTTCGACAGTATGATCTTACTTCTTTCTGTCTGTGGAAATGCCTTAGGCGCAACGAGAAGAGACGAATGGATCGAGAAGCTGAAAGGAGAGAAAATGCCGAAGAAATTAAGGTAAAAACAAGGTTTTAGCATGTGAGTTGAGTTAAATTCAGATCCAAGCTCGACATTGTTATCAGTTGCTTGAGGGAATAATCTAAAATTACTAACATTTTTGACTAATTTGTAATATAGACTTTCTTGTACTATAAACATGCTGTTTTGCATTCTTCTCTTCGATGAAAATGTTTGGAACGTTTCATATCTTTCAAATGTGTGAAATCACTCACTTGATTTTTCCACTAGTTACCAGCTTTCAGAACTATTATCCAGTATAGAAGTGAAGATGAACAGGTGAATGAAGTCAAAGCACAATACATGTTTTTATTCAGATTCGAACGGTGCAACGGAGAATTTCCCAATGATTTCGTTGTTGAGAGTGATGATATAAATGAGTAAGATTTCAGAGAAGAGATAATCATGTAGAGAAGCAAAATTAAGTTTTATTTCTGGATTTTCAAAACCTGAGGAACTGTAAACAAACATTACCTTTGGAATTTTGATACAAAGTATAATCACAAGATGTATTCAGGCTTTTTCGCGCTGCGATGATGAACATTTCATCGAACTCATCGTTTTATGACTCCGACGATAGCTCTGAACAGTTGGTCGAACCACCACGGCTGGTACGTAGTGCTACACCTCTCATGAATACCGTATTTCAGAATGTAGCTGTCGAGGCAAAGAAAATTCTCAATAAACTCACCGCAAGAAGCCTTGACGCAGCGATCGACGAATTTGTCAAGTTTTCATCACAACACGAAGGAATTTCGGTTTGTATTTTTTAGGCCGAGTGTTACATCATCCCTACAGTAAGACCCTGATTCTCCTTGTACCGTAGAAATATCCATTGCTCGTTCCACATGATTATCTTGGGGAGAGGAGCGCTTTGAGTTTACCACGAATGTTGGGTTTTCCTATTTACAACATGTACATCCCTGGTGTTGTACAGATGTATGCCCCCTTTGTGACTCATAGTCAAAGTTCACGCCCTTCGGCCTTTTTTCACTCCAGAATTCTGACTTCGGCTCAAAATCTCCCCATTTAGTATTATGAATTCGAAAATTGAATCCTCATCTACACATTCTAGTTTATTTGAACAAAGTGAGTTGAGAATAAGTGGCTATTCAATTTTACAATCTCACTTGTACCTCAAAACGCTCGACGTTCACGCTTCCTACTTCCGCGCAATTTTATTCATCATGTTACACTACAGGCACTCGGCCAGATGGCGAAGCATGCTGGTCTCCATCCAGAAAAAGCCAACCTCTTCACAAAAATTTGCAAAGGAGTCATTGCACGAGAACTCGAAGCTCACTCAGGCTTTCAATCGGAATTTCAACAAAATCTCAACTCGGTTGCTGCATCTGTATCGGATTATTTGGGTTTTTCGAAGGTTTCGTTGCAGTTGTAGAAGTTTCTGACAATATTGTTGAAAAATCTTTCAGGCAGAACTGAATTCCAATTCGCAACTACAGAATCATCTTTTCAATGGATGTATCATGTAGGTTACGTGCTGTTTTTTAAGTTATCGAAAACGTTCAGAATGATTGGTCATCTATACGCTGAGCATCTACTCGAAAGCAAGGTTGTCGACGACACATTTGATATTCTCTATGGGGAACATGATGAGGTATTTTTTTCTGTTTCTGAATCTCACACGACTGGAATTCCAGCCGTCCTACAAAAATATGATCTCACTTCTCGAGCTCGCCGGCAATGAAATTGAATGTAAGAAGAGAGATGATTGGATCAATAAGCTACATCATGAGAAATTGGAAAAGAGAACTAGGTATTCATATTAAAACCACCAAATATCTACACTAGTTTTTGAGACGCAGACTCGCCAGTGTTAGCAAAAAACTGAAGAAGGAATGCCAAGTAAAAAACTAAATGTAAATAATAGTAACTCATCCAAATGTACAGTTTCCCTCTGATTTGTAATTATCCCCCCGTTGAAGTTTTTATTGTTTTCTTCTTGTCAGTTAATTTCATTTCTCATTCTTTTCGAGTTGTTGGAAAGGTTTCAATCCTTGAAAAACTTACCTCGGTGAAAATGATAAGGACATCATAATCGGATCCACAACTCTCTGCTTAGCTGTAGGACGTTGTGGAGACTCTGTTGCCTCTTTTCTAAACGCGATCTCTTGCCGCCGACGCCTGCGTCTAGCGATATTCCACGCTGCGTCTAGCGATGGTCCTCGAAAAATTTCCCTAGTTGTCTGCGCTCTCTCGTCTTTCTCCCCTCTCACGTAGTAGCGTAAACACGAAGTTGGTGGACGGCCTGTCTAATTCCACACAGAAATTGCATACAGATCAGTCAGAGCTTTTTGAGAAATCCACAGTATAGTTATTCTTGTGAAGGACCACTCCGAAACGACAATGGAGTTTCGCGAAGAACTGACGCAACAACTCAAAGAGGTACTTCCAACTAAACTAAATAAACAAAGACCTTTTTTAAGATGGTAAAGATAATATCGGAAATGGCGTTCAAGGATTCGGATAGAGCTGATGTCTACTTCTCAATCTGCAGGGAAATCACTAAAAGGTACGTCTAGGACTGAAAATCACATTGGAAGAATAACTGGGTATTTCGAAGTTTTACAGTATCCAATCCGAACTAGAACCCCATGGGAAAAATGATGATTCGGTACCTGAAGATGTTTGTGAAGAAATTAACTCGATGACTGTTTCTCCAACTGAACAAGAATCAGAGGAAAATACTGCTGAAACTGTTCCCGACGTTCCAGATGAGCCCATTGAACCAGTCACTGATGTTGAGGTAGAAGGCACTTCTACAGAGGTAAACTTGGATTAAAATAATATGTTATACATATCATGACGAGAAAATCAAAAAAATGTTTCTTAAACTGTTCAGTATCAGATTTTGCTAGGTTATTTTTTCTGAGACCTCGTACTTGTGAACTAGTAGTAGTAGTTCTGTTTATCTACAGATTTTCTTCAAAAGTTATGAAAAGTTTCAGGAGCTCGAAGAGGATCCGCAGTCTTCTCGTGACAAAAGCACTACGAATTCGAAGAACAAGAACCAAGAACCCGTTGAGCCTATGGATTCGGACACTGATACGGACATGGATGGCGTGAGTGTTTTCACAAATCATATTAATAATAGAACAAGGGGACCGCCCCCTTTGCGCCGCCCACTTTTCGTGAGGCAAATTTTTGGGTGGTCCTTTTTGGTTTTGGTTGGGGTCAAGGGAGAGGAAGGGGTTGTGCAAAAGTGCCCATAGAAGAGATACGAACCCGCGACGAGCACGTGAAAGTTGTCTGCTTTAACCACTCGGTCACCGCTGCACGAAATTTTGTGGCGACCGTTCGCGTGACCACTGATGGCTACGGGGATCAACGCGCCGTAGTGCATTGGTTCTAACAACACTGGCATTAGTTATGGCCGCAATCAGATTGGTAAAGGAGAGAGAAATAGCAAAACCGTTGCCTCTAAAAATCACTTCTTCTTCCAATCAAAAATTCAAACAGTGCGATTTTGCTCAGAAAAAGGGGAAAACGGACTCTGAGCGTAGCGAGGACTACCTGCTTGTAAAATATACTGGGAAAAATACATCCGAATAGGTTTTTGCACGAAATTTGAGTGTGGTAAACCGCCGTGGTACTCTCAGTTTTTTTCGGAAACGCATCATTGGCAGTCAATTGGAAATGCCTCTTCTCCATTGCCAATAGCATTGGCAGTCGATTGGCAATGCTATTTTCAATGGAAAAGAGACATTGTCAATCGACTACCAATGATTGGCAATATGCCCATGCCTACTCGTTGCGTTGAGCAGTTCGGATAATGAGAAATGTTCAGATAGACGATCTTGATATAGGTCATGTGAAAGCAGTTTTAAATAGAGGCAACTTTTCGTTAGCGTTAGAAATGGTCAAGGACTGGAGACTTGGAACGGATTCGAATCGAGCAGCTTGTGGCTTGTACGAAGTACAAACAATGTTCTCGGAACCATCTCAGTATTTCGCGCGCACTGATTTTTCACGATTCATACGGGCGATTGTTGATGATGAGAAGCCAAATGATACAAGATACATGACCAGAAAGAAGTTTACCAAAGCCGTCATGATGATGACCATTGTGAATTGCAGTAAAGTTGTGAGTTTTCATTGAATTTTGACTACTCAAAAGGAAAGAGACACAGTAGTGTGATGTTAAACACATTAGCTGTCAATAGAAAGTGTGGGTCTTGCACATTTCGGGTATGAATGAACTGTAAAAATATTGTATGGTAACACATTCTCTGAAATCCTAATGTTGTCATCGGCCGTTACAAGCGGTTTATGTAAGACACCGGCTGTAAGAAATTTTTCATGTACATTATGAGCTGTAAGAGACTATTTATATACAACATAGGCTGTAAGAAGTGATTTATGAGTAATCCGTTTTCTATTCTATCATTCAGTAACTACAAAAAAGTTACAATTTTGAATGATAGTCGAAAGCGAAAAAAGCTGGGAATCGTATTTACGTGCAACTCTGAGTTGATAATCTTGTTTTGTAACTTCGTTAGCTTTCTTGTAATTTTAACAAACCTAAAATCTTGCACTCACATGGTTTGTTGGGATGTGTTCTGCGAATACCGTGTTTAATACAGTAGATTTCGAAAACAGAATCAAGTGTTACAGTTCAAAGAGATGAACGCTGATCCGAATTCATGCCCTGACGGTGTCTTCTCGATATCGGATCTGTTCAAGTGAGTTTAATCAATGGAATGATGTAGTATTTAAAAGCTTTCCTCCCATAACCAAATCTTCTCAGACTGTGTATACCATTGTTCGACGACAAAACGCTTGGCCTTGATGTCGTCTACAAAGTTCTCAGACGATTCTTGAATCATGCTAATGTTTCGAAGGTGACATTTTAAACCATTTCATGATTTAAAGACAGTCAATATAAGTCAGTACACTTCAGTGTCTTAATGCTCAGGCAGATAAATATATCATCTTAGCTTTGAATACAAAGCTAAACAAGTAGTAGTAGTAGGTTCAGGCTTCAGAAAACCAATTGTTGAAAATAATACAAAGACCGAAATCACCATGGTTGAAATCAATGAATACCAGGTCGAAATCAGTAAATCACTAGAAATCAAAATGCGCGCCTTCTCAATGAATTGCCTAATTTAAAAGAAATCGATTGAGAAAAAACATGAAAATGTTGTCCCGGTTTTATAATTTACTGTAGAATCGATGTTCTCAAAGTGAGATCATGATTGGATAGATGAAATTAAAAATCCGTTTGTAGAAAAGGTGTCCAACCGTTTATTGAGCTTTACCAGCTGAGATGTGGGTTGTCAATAAAACCTCTCTTCAAAATATATATCTTTGTGTAACAGAGTTGCACGGAAGTAAAATTTTTTGAAACGGAAGTCGGAAGACGGAAGTGAAATTTTTTTCACGGAAGTCGAAAGGTGGAAGTTGGAAGTCGGAAGTAGAACTTTTTCAACGGTAGTCGGGAGTGCAAAAAAAGTTTTTAAAAAACCCAGAGATATTGTATATCCGCACATTCTCAACAGGTGATAGGTCAATTGCAGACTGAGTAGAAACGATTTCACGGTTTTTTCGTCATTTTTCATGAAAAAAAAAATGATTTTGACGGAAATCGGAAGTAGAATTTGTTAAACGGAAGTCGTAAGTGAATTTTTCACGGAAGTCGGAAGTGAAAAGAGGGCGGAAGTCGGAATTCTGTGAAACTCTGATGTGTAACTATCATATTGCAGAAGTACGTGTCCTGGGCACTTGATATTCTGCAAGATGTCGGTATCTTTCTCCATCCTCTGTTCACAGAATGGGCGTTCTCGGTTTTAATGAAGTTCGCCTACGATCCGTAAGTATATTGTTTTACATTTTAAAAATAATAAAACACATTAGCGGTCTTGTTCATCTTCGCTTGTGATCTTCCCGAAACAAACTATGTTGTCTACCACTGTTCAAATTGGATTTAATGTCATCATAAATTCATGAATTACAGCGTAGAACTGGCTACATGGAAAAAGAAGATTCAAGATGTTTGGGAAAGTGACGATAGTAGGACGTCGGCAGAAACGGTGAAGATTTGAACATTTTTAGATACGAACCGAATTTTAAAGGGAGATTGAATTCCTTGATGAAATAAATTTCAATTTTTACAAATGTAAATTGCAGGGAGTGTATCTGCAAGTTGAAGCTGTTCTTATGAAGTCGCGTGTGGAACCTTTGACGGTTCTATCGAATTCGATATCGGAGGTTGTGCGCAATGTCACGGAGACACAAGCTATTGCGGTCAGTTAATGTCGTCAAAAATGTCTTACATTCAAATTTTTGTTTGTTTTTTGCAAGCCGTCTCTTCTAAACATGACGTGACTTTCATTGTCATTCTGAGCTTGTGCCTTAGAGTCTTTATACAAAAGATGGATATTTCGTGAAGAATTTTTAGCCTATTTAATTTTTCAGATAATTGAAAATAGCTCACACTACCTTCTCTTGAAGTCGACATATCCAAAAATTTCAGGCGATCAACGCTTTCTGTGATCATGACTGCAAGAACTCGAACGCTCTTTTCGTGGAAGTTGTCAATAATTTAAAGTCAAGTCAGTCTTCGAACGGAGTTTTCTTCAAATACGCGACGAAAAGACTTTCCGAACGATTGGAGTACTTCGTTTCAAAAGTAACTTTAATCATTTTCAATTTTACAAAAAAATTTCAGCCTGTTTTTGGTTCTGACGTCGACAAGATAAATAATCTCATGTCTCGAACTTTATGTGGCCTGAGGTACGTCTTTTCCACTTAATATGAAAAAGTAGATTGAATCAATTTAATCAAGAATCATTTCCTTATAAGGTGCAATTTTTGTGTTAATCAAGTTTAAACTTTGATCAAATCTTAGCTTTGTACATAACCAGTGCTTTAAAGCTTACCTAAGCCTAAAATTTGAGGTGTTGACAAAAATAAACGAAAAAAGATTCATGACGCGATTCTTGATTCATATGATTCACTCTACTTTTTCGTATAAAATCGTCTTTTCCTCACTTTCAATATTTAAGGAACAAAATCCGATAGTTCCCTCAAATTTCTGATAGTTTTCACTAATCTCTGAAGCGAACCGGCAAGCGTATACTGAAAATTACTGAAAACGATCAAAGGAAAAAATAGTTCATTCAAGACTGGTCCTACGTCTCTGCGATGCTAATATCGTGTGCAAAGACACGGTCCGATGGGCTGTTGAGAAGGTTGTTGGTTATCCGGACAGAATCTCAGAGAAGATTGGCCTCCGCGCTCTCCAGGAAGCTGAATATCTCCTCGAACCAGAGTTTTTCGACACGATGATCAATTGGCTGTCGCAATATCCAGATATTTCATTCAGGTGAGAATTTTTTCAACACAACTGATCCTATATGACACTATTATTTTTCTATAACAATTTCGTAAAATGAGGTACAGTATGTTGAAATTGAACTCTTTCACTTTCAATTTGGGATTCTGTAACTTGATCAAGACTGCTCAGACAAATACTGACTACGTATGATAACCTTTTTTTAGAGAAGAACTGGCCCGTATAATGAAGGAACGAGCCAAGAAGAAGAATAAGTGAAGTATGTTTTTACGTTCTCCATGTATCCAGTTGTACCTTTCTGTTTTTCTCTTCCGTTTCGCTACTGTTATTACATCTCAAATATTTATAAGAAGCCCTACCCTTCGTAATTTTACTTCTTGCACACGCATTCATAGAAGAACACCCTTCCGTTTTAAAATAGTCAACGCCACATTTTCCTAGAACAACCATCTCCTGTGACTTCGCATTTCATGTCTCATTCCGTTCATTTCGTTTTCTCACATTTTGCTTATTTTCATGATAAACGTTAAAATAACGTCTTCACGACTGTTTTCCAACGTTTTTTGCGATATTCTACCTCTTTATTACATTTTTATTCAAATCTATTAGAATCCACAGAATGTCGTGTCTGGACAATGCCCTCGATGCTCAGCTGAAAAAGGTTTGTTCTAGAAATTGTCCTAAATTTTGAGGCTTCATCCCAAGTTTCATACAGTTTAGTTTGAAACATCGGAAAACTCATCGTTCTCGAACTTCTCATTTTACATTAGAAGGTGGGAGTATTTGCAAATTAGCCCTGAAGAAACTAAATTTCCGAGTTTTCATCTTTTAAATTCACATTAAGGTCATTGGGATCATATCAAGCATGGGCGTGGATGATAGCGATAACATGGACATTTACCTGAGGATTTGCAAAGAGTTGGCCAAAAGGTTGGTTTTTATGGCTGTCACTAATATTGAAGGAAGGAGAGTAGTAGACTGTCAGGGAAGTCTTGTTCTTTATAGTTCTAATTTGAGCTGAATGGGAATTTTCAAGCGGTCCCTAGTGATTGATAAACAAGAGAGTCAGCAACTTCCGCGCCATGGCTCAAGTTTAATGAGTACCAGAAATACTGGTGTGAGGAAGTTTATTCTTTGAAAAATGCCGCCACGTATTAATCTCAATCTGCAATCTGCAGCCAACAGTAATTCCCGTTTATAATAAGCTTAGGTCTGGTTGGGAGAAAAACTTTTGTGAAGAGCCCAGTCTAGGAAACGCAAGTATACGGAGGAATACTCGAACATCGTTGCGTTCGCATAATCATAGATTTCACCGTTCAGACTGAAAGTCAATCCATCAACAGACTCGAAGACAGTCAACAAAATTACACAACAAGCAACTACCAGCGGCAAGGATTCTGTGTGAGTTCAATTTTTGGGTTTTGCACGTTCCCGCAGCTTTTATTTTCAAAAAAAGTGGTTATCGAAAAGTGGTAACAGCTTCTAATTTATTCGTGCTAGCTATATCGGTGCTCCCAGAACCATAGTAAAATGTGTTTTTCCAACAATAGAATCAAGCACTACTAACACTGCGGGTTCTCATTGTAGTACAATGTTCTGCACACCTCGGCAAAGGCATAAGACGATAAAACCGCTTCGCAACCGCTTTGCCGACATCCTCTTTCATCTTCGAAAGTGTTTGTACTTTAAAAAATGTTTCACTAGACATATTGAACGTTACGATTTGTGAATCTGGGACGAAAAGAAGTAGGAAAAGTAAAATTTTGAACTACAGTAACTGAAATTTGTTCTAATCTATCGACTTTCTTTGCTTACACTTGTCAACTGCGTTTGCCGCAGTGTGTTCTGTCTCCATGACTCATTAGCTCTACTTCTAAGCATTATCTCGAGCTGGAGATATGAGCACCATGTCGTCATTATCACTTCACAGCTGAAGTTGGGGTTGGAATCAAACTATACTCCTGTTTTTAAGGTCGAATTCGAAGACATGTGCACCACAGATAACTGAAACGACGACTCCAGCTGGTCTTCCATCTGAAAAAATTGTAGACAAGCATGTCGGAACCAAGAAGGAGGCTCCAGTCAAGCAAGAAGGTATGAGTTTTTTCGCGATCAAGACAATTTTGAATGAGAGGGATTGTTCAGTGTTGTGAACGGTGCTGCTCTACTTTTTCACTTCCAATTTGATCCTCAATATAGACAATTGTCGAATGAAAAATACATTTAAATCGTTATCTACGCAATCTAGATAACATTTTCGACTTCCGTACACTTCTAAATGAAACCATTTACAGCGAAGTCTTCAAAAGTTGAAAACGACAAGGGAGAGCTAACTGCAGCACAGAAGGTAATGATGAAAGTTTTAATACATTCTAGTTCATCAACTGCCCTGCTCACATGTTTAACCGTGTCCGAATAATCATACTACACTAAAAAAAAACTCTCAGAAAGAATTGACGAAACTTCTTCAATTCCAAGGCAATGAAGCGATGAACAAAGCAAAGGAAACCATCGGATCGTGGGAAATTGGACTGTCAAGCAAGCGTTCTGAGAGTGTGAGTTGTTTTTAAACATACAGTAATCGGCGTACTTAAAATCTTCAAGTTATTGGATCAGGCAATTTTGAAAACTTCTCAAAAATAGATCTCAGTTCCTCACGACATTCCTTTCGTCTGTCACTTCGAAAAACAACGCATTGCTTTGCCGTATGGCAGATCTATGCGCATCGATCGTCAAGGACAACGTTGTGAGCTCCAAGACGATGACCAGCAAAACGCTCGGCAGCGTCCTACTGGAAGTGTTCACGATTTCAGCATGCAAAGTGGTGAGTATGATCCATGTATATTGAGAAACCCGTTTTTTTTAGAAATCTCTTCAAACTGACATCAAGAAACACGCTGAAGCCAACCGAGATCACGATGCCCTGGTTATGTGAGATTTATAAAGAAATTTTTTAAAAATATTGTTATCTATGTGAAGTTTTCGTTATTTTAGCCTTGTATCTTTTTGATTTGAAAACAAGGCTATTCCGCAACGCTGTCTTTTAGCGTTTCGTTCTCAGCTCATGAGCGTCAGATATACACGGTCTAAACGTCATCAAGTAGAATCTGTTTTCGCAGAGATCCGTATCATTCTTTGCTGCACGGCACGAGTTTCTTAGTTCAAAAATTCAAAAGTTTCCTCAACATAACCGTATTATTACCGGAACTTTAATTTTAAAGAACCTCGTGAGTACGGCTTGTATTGAAGCAAAATAAACTGAGTATTCAGCTTCACCAAAAGCATCCTAAAGAATGACGTCAGTGTCGGAATCGTTTGCCCGATCATCAGTCTCCACTTTGACGAGTTCTTTGCTGGAAGAGCTGTAAGTTTTTGACATTTCGTGATAAAAATACTTCGCTTCTCAAAACCTACTCTAGAAACGAAATACCGTTTATATGAAGTTCATAGGCTGGCAATTTATGAAGTTCATGTAATCTTGATAATCTTGATATGAAGTTCATAGGCTGTAGGCAGGGTTCCGGTTTTACCGGCCGCCGGCCGCCTGCGGCCAAATGATATCGATCACGCGGCCAGACCGTAGTGTCTTTGTTTTTCAGATTTTAGTAGCTATAACATCAAATAAATCATGTTCCCACGTTTTTCTAAAATTTGGCCGGCGGCCGGGATACTTGCGGCCACGGCCGGCCGCGGCCGGCTTCAGGCTGCCGGTTGGCCGCAAATAAAATTTTGACCAGAATGTGAATCAAACATATCAGGATACCGTTTATGAACACCTCACTTAATTCGACAGCTTTTTGGGTCAACTTTTATACTTTTTTATTTTTCGATTTTTAAAAGTCAATTTTTTTTGACTTGTCAGGAATTTCACTTTTTTTCTTGTGAAATAGCTCTAGTTTGTCTAATCTATCAATTTAATAGTCATAACAGTCTTTTGAATGGCTCTCAAAAGTTGTAAATCCCGCCCGGCCGCCGCGGCCGGGACGGCCGGGTTGGCCGGGGGCGGCCGTAGCTTCAATTTACTGACCGACAGTGATAGAAATGTTTTTTTCTTGGTTTTCGAACATGAATAAGTCTGATTCCATCAAAAATTCCAAGTAGTATTGCACGTAGAGCTCCGCGGTCGACCCCGGCCACCCCGGCCGGGCCGGCCGGGACGGCCGGAGGCGGCTAGAGCTTCAATTTACTTTTCGAAAGCAATGAAAATGTTTTTTTCTTAGTTTTCCAACATGACTAAGACCGATTCCATAAAAAATTCGAAGTAGTTTTGCACGTAGACCGCTGCGGCCGATCCCGGACACTCCGGCCGGGACGGCCAAGGGTGATATACGACCTTCAAGAGCCACGAATTTGACTGATATGATTATTCAATTGGTAAAAACTACAAACAAGAGTGAACTGAAACGAGAAGAGAAGTAAAATATCTAAAAAATGAAATTCTCTGAAAAAAATAATAATTTTTGTTACTGTAGGTTGTGCTATTTTCGGGGTAGATCAAAAAAATTGAGTGTGGTCGAAACGGTCGTTTGGGCATAGGAATGGGAATCATCAAATTTATTGGTGTATAGTGTATCTCTTATGTTCAAGGAAGAAAGTTAATCAACCTTTTTGGTCCTGCGACCTCCTCGGAGCTTCTTACACTGTCGCGGCCACCCCGGCCGCTCCGGCCGGGGTGGCCGGAACCAGCCGCCACAATCTACATGCAAAGATAATTCGAAATCTGTATGAAATAAGATTCCGTCATATAGGAAAACGTAGGTAAAAGTATTTTCATCACTTTCGAAAAGTAAATTGAAGCTCTAGCCGTCTCCGGCCGTCCCGGCCGGCCCGGCCGGGGTGGCCGGGGTCGGCCGCGAAGCTCTACGTGCAATACTACTTGGAATTTTTGATGGAATCAGACTCAATCATGTTGGAAAACGAAGAAAAACACATTTTTATCACTGTCGGCCAGTAAATTGAAGCTACGGGCGTGATTTACATCATTTAGGAGGCGCTTAAAAAGCTGACTCAGCAATTAAATCGTTGAAATAGACAAATAGAAGCTAATTTACGAAAAAAATTGTACATAATTCCATAAGAGAAAAAAATTTTTTTTTCGAAAAATCAACGACTAAAAAAAGCAAAATATGATCTGAAAAGCTGTCAAATCTGAATTAAGTGTTGATTAACGGTATTATGACATGTTTAATTCACATTCTGGCAAAAATTTTTTTCGCGGCCAACAGGCAGCCTGGGGCCGGCCGCGGCCGGCCGCGGCCGCGAGCATCCAGGCTGCGGCCGGCCGTGGCCCGAATCGGCCGGGCTGATGAAAATGGGCTTTAAAACGTTTTCTGTGATCAATTTAGAGTTATTAGAGTTAGAAGGAATCATTATCACGGTGAAAAAAATTTGGCCGCGCGGCCGTTCCCGGCGGCCAAAATCGTGGCCGCCTGCGGGCGCCGCCTGAAAAACTGAACCCTGGCTGTAGGTATTTATTACCTATGACGTGAATGCGCTATTGATATCAACAGCGTATGAACTTCATGTCAGCCGTTTTTCGTTTCTAGAGTATGCTGTCTTAACATCTCTTTTTCGAATTCCGCCGGTCATCTTTTTATACAGTTAAGCTCATTCATTGCAGGACCTGGTGATGTTCGGCGTCACGCTCATGCTTGAGGTTGGACATCTGCTTCACGGACTGTTTGTTGACGAATGTTTCATGAACCTCTTGAATGTGATGAACGACACAACTGTTGAAGCCCAGTGAGCTTTCATATTGAATTTCAACCCGGAACTCTGATTACGGGTTCAGAGTGCACGACTCATAATTCTTGTAATTTTAAAACATCTCTCGACCAGGGATAAACTCATTCACACCGCGCTAAGCGCAATAGAAAAATGTCGGATCAAGCAGCGAGGGGGGGGGGTGACCAATATACAGCGAGTACAAACCCCGCCCCCTTCGTAAATCCTGCACCGATGTAGATCAAATAACAGTTACTGTAGTTGTTCAAAAACTTCTTTCTCTGTCGTTTTTTCAAAATTCATGATGAAAAGCTAATTACGAAGGAAAGTTACACGATTTGCAATTATTCAACAGCAATTGGGGAAACAAATTCGCTTGTGAAAATGAGAAAAATAGGACAAAAGATTGAAAAAAACGATGGCGAACGCGCCCTAAAGCGAATTATCGTTCAATAAAATTCGCGTGCAACGCGTCTAATCGATGATGATCACCTTTAGCTCGGTGTGTCATTGTTTCCACAACTCATTAGGCTAGTCTTCGAACGAGTAACCATAGAATTTCAGGTCCGCAATCACTAAACTCTTCTTGAAACGCGCAGAATGGATCAGGACACCGGGATCATGTTATCTGGTGAGAAGTTCACAATTGTCACATCACAACACTTTTCAGAATTTGACCCTGAATTTCAACAGTATCCTCGGATCCCTGTGCGTCGAGAATCTCGCGGTCAGTATCGAAGAGTGCTGTCTATTACTGGAGAAAACAACCGATGAAGATCTCAGACAGGTACGAGAGAAGGGGAGAAAGAAAGAGAGAGGGAGAGAGAGAGAGAGAGAGAGAGAGAGTACCTCACAGAACTATTGAAAACGGGACAATTATACCCAACTCCTTTTCAGTTGACTCGTGTCATCGGCCAAAACTTCATAGTAAAAGAGCAACTGGTACTTGACCTGTGCAGTGGAATCGCCGAACGAAAGGGAACCAAGACCAAGTGGGAGAAGAATTTCGTCACTTTCCTGAAGTCGAGGATGTTCGAGACACTGGAGGAGGATATCAGATTGGTTCGTTTCAGTTTCCTTTGTGACGACACGAATTAAACTGCATTGTTTGGCCGCGGGGTTCAGTATTGTTCAGTATGAAATTTCAGGTGAACAAGAACGAATACCAACGGGTCAAATCTCTGGCTGCAATGCGGGTATATGTGACGTAAGTTTTAGGGAAAATGTTTATGCAATGTATCAATAGCTCAATCGACAGCATGGTGCAACACTTTCGGCCATTCTAAAAGTGGGCGTAACGGGGGCGGGACAGCCAAGGTCAAAAATCGCATAGATGAAAAATTTTCAAATCGAGACCTTAACTACATTTTCGATACCAATACTGAGTTGTCTCCTCGAAATATTGTATAATAACTTTTGAAACAATTTTCTTGTTCAATAAGGACTAAAATTGAGCAAAATACGTGGTATAAATGGGCAAAAATACCATAGACGGCTGCAAAGCGGTCATCCGGAGCGAAAAATTGAATGTATTGATTGGGATCGGCTGATTCGTGCCTTTTTCTAAACGCCACTCACACGCGATTTTAAAAAATTGAGACATCATGTATAAGAGTTTCAGTTCTTTTGCCAATAGGGTCGCAAAACCTCACTTCCAGATTCGCCATTGGAGCCTTTGTCGGTGGTGTAACAAGCATGGACACAGTAAAACGAAGTATCAGTCTGCTGCTGACGTCGTCCGACGAAGAAATCATTTGCAACGGTATCAACATGCTCCGATTCGTTGGAAATGTGGTTGACGAGCCGACGTTGGATGAATGGATTGCCAAGCTGAACAGTGGAAAGTACACTAAGAAGATGAGGTTGGGTTTATTTTCAAACTATGATAGTATGCGGAAAAAACAACCGCGCAGCAGCGCGCGCACATTTGTGTCAAGAAAATCTATCGGATAACATGTATCTACAAACTGAGAAAGGGTCAAAACAAGTTATCATTTCAGGAACAATATTGCGGAACTAATCGAGCTTCGTAAGACGGAATGGGCGTAAAGGTATTAAATTTTTCATGTTGCTGCTGTTTTGATAAATGTATATTTTTCTAGTAAGAGTTCAACGACACAGCGACAAGGGTGGGTTGAGTGTAGGGTCTCTCTTTTTTTCATCACGAAGACGCTGATTTTGATAGTAAGTGACCCCTTTTATAAAATATCTTTTCTGGAAACGTAACTTCTTGGTCACTTCACCTTTCGGGTAATTTGCAAAATTGTCTTGTGATAAGCGGCAGTTTTTCCTAATGAACTCGGAGAAACTGATCGAGAGTTCCTTCGATTTGTGATTCCGTTGTTCTCCAACACTTTAGAAATGATATTGGATAGTTTCCGAGAGATTCGGAGACACAAAATTTTTGACCAGTTTCTCCGAGTTACAAAATGCAAGCGATATCGATTCAGATACTTTTGAGAATCACAATGAAGTTACTCTGACATGATTCTGAGCACTCGTTTTGCTGTTACAGTACTCGAAAGTTGGAATGCCCCTAGGCAACGCTCGCATTTTGTAACTCGGAGAAACTGGTAGAGAAATGCTTCGATTTGTGATTCCGTTGTTCTTCAACACTTTAGAATTGATATTGGATAGTTTCCGAGAGATTCGGAGACACAAAATTTTTGACCCCAAAAATCACATGAGGCTATAGCCCATGGATTTTTTCGATTTTGGGTCCGGAAAAAAATGTTGAGATTTTGATTGGTACTGATCAGGAAACGTTAGAGAATCAGAAAAAAGCTACTCTGACGTGATTCTGAGCCTTTGTTCTGGTGTTACAGCTGTCGAAATGGAAGATACCCCTAGGCAACACTCGCATCTTGTAACTCTCGGAAACTGATAGAAAGAACCTTCAATTTGTGATTCCGTTGTTCTTCAACACTTCAGAAATGATATTGGATAGTTTCCGAGAGATTCGGAGACACAAAATTTTTGACCCCAAAAATCACATAAGGCTATAGCCCATGGATTTTTTCGATTTTGGGTCCGGAAAAAAATGTTGAGATTTTGATTGGTACTGATCAGGAAACGTTAGAGAATCAGAAAAAAGCTACTCTGACGTGATTCTGAGCCTTTGTTCTGGTGTTACAGCTGTCGAAATGGAAGATACCCCTAGGCAACACTCGCATCTTGTAACTCTCGGAAACTGATAGAAAGAACCTTCGATTTGTGATTCCGTTGTTCTTCAACACTTCAGAAATGATATTGGATAGTTTCCGAGAGATTCGGAGACACAAAATTTTTGACCCCAAAAATCACATAAGGCTATAGCCCATGGATTTTTTCGATTTTGGGTCCGGAAAAAAATGTTGAGGTTTTGATTGGTACTGATCAGGAAACGTTAGAGAATCAGAAAAAAGCTACTCTGACGTGATTCTGAGCCTTTGTTCTGGTGTTACAGCTGTCGAAATGGAAGATACCCCTAGGCAACACTCGCATCTTGTAACTCTCGGAAACTGATAGAAAGAACCTTCAATTTGTGATTCCGTTGTTCTTCAACACTTCAGAAATGATATTGGATAGTTTCCGAGAGATTCGGAGACACAAAATTTTTGACCCCAAAAATCACATAAGGCTATAGCCCATGGATTTTTTCGATTTTGGGTCCGGAAAAAAATGTTGAGATTTTGATTGATATCGATTCAGATACTTTTGAGAATCACAATGAAGTTACTCTGACATGATTCTGAGCACTCGTTTTGCTGTTACAGTACTCGAAAGTTGGAATGCCCCTAGGCAACGCTCGCATTTTGTAACTCGGAGAAACTGGTCGAGAAATGCTTCGATTTGTGATTCCGTTGTTCTTCAACACATTAGAAATGATATTGGATAGTTTCCGAGAGATTCGGAGACACAAAATTTCTGACCCCAAAAATCACATAAGGCTATAGCCCATGGATTTTTTCGATTTCGGGTCCGGAAAAAATTGTTGAGATTTTGATCGATATCGATTCAGAATCGTTTGAGAATCAGAAAAAAGCTACTCTGACGTGATTCTGAGCCTTTGTTCTGGTGTTACAGCTGTCGAAATGGAAGATACCCCTAGGCAACACTCGCATCTTGTAACTCTCGGAAACTGATAGAAAGAACCTTCAATTTGTGATTCCGTTGTTCTCCAACACTTTAGGAATGATATTAGACAGGTTCCGAGAGATTTGGAGACACAAAATTTCTGACCCCAAAAATCACATAAGGCTATAGCCCATGGATTTTTTCGATTTCGGGTCCGGAAAAAATTGTTGAGATTTTGATCGATATCGATTCAGAATCGTTTGAGAATCAGAAAAAAGCTACTCTGACGTGATTCTGAGCCTTTGTTCTGGTGTTACAGCTGTCGAAATGGAAGATACCCCTAGGCAACACTCGCATCTTGTAACTCTCGGAAACTGATAGAAAGAACCTTCAATTTGTGATTCCGTTGTTCTCCAACACTTTAGAAATGATATTGGACAGGTTCCGAGAGATTTGGAGACACAAAATTTCTGACCCCAAAAATCACATAAGGCTATAGCCCATGGATTTTTTCGATTTCGGGTCCGGAAAAAATTGTTGAGATTTTGATCGATATCGGTTCAGAATCGTTTTCGAATCAGAAAAAAGCTACTCTGACGTGATTCTGAGCCTTTGTTCTGGTGTTACAGTTGTCGAAATGGAAGATACCCTTAGGCAACACTCGCATCTTGTAACTCTCGGAAACTGATAGAAAGAACCTTCAATTTGTGATTCCGTTGTTCTTCAACACTTTAGAAATGATATTGGATAGTTTCCGAGAGATTCGGAGACACAAAATTTTTGACCCCAAAAATCACATAAGGCTATAGCCCATGGATTTTTTCGATTTCGGGTCCGGAAAAAATTGTTGAGATTTTGATCGATATCGATTCAGATATTTTTGAGAATCACAATGAAGTTACTCTGACATGATTCTGAGCACTCGTTTTGCTGTTACAGTACTCGAAAGTTGGAATGCCCCTAGGCAACGCTCGCATTTTGTAACTCGGAGAAACTGGTCGAGAAATGCTTCGATTTGTGATTCCGTTGTTCTTCAACACATTAGAAATGATATTGGATAGTTTCCGAGAGATTCGGAGACACAAAATTTTTGACCCCAAAAATCACATAAGGCTATAGCCCATGGATTTTTTCGATTTTGGGTCCGGAAAAAAATGTTGAGATTTTGATTGATATCGATTCAGATACTTTTGAGAATCACAATGAAGTTACTCTGACATGATTCTGAGCACTCGTTTTGCTGTTACAGTACTCGAAAGTTGGAATGCCCCTAGGCAACGCTCGCATTTTGTAACTCGGAGAAACTGGTCGAGAAATGCTTCGATTTGTGATTCCGTTGTTCTTCAACACATGAGAAATGATATTGGATAGTTTCCGAGAGATTCGGAGACACAAAATTTTTGACCCCAAAAATCACATAAGGCTATAGCCCATGGATTTTTTCGATTTTGGGTCCGGAAAAAAATGTTGAGATTTTGATTGACATCGATTCAGATACTTTTGAGAATCACAATGAAGTTACTCTGACATGATTCTGAGCACTCGTTTTGCTGTTACAGTACTCGAAAGTTGGAATGCCCCTAGGCAACGCTCGCATTTTGTAACTCGGAGAAACTGGTCGAGAAATGCTTCGATTTGTGATTCCGTTGTTCTTCAACACATTAGAAATGATATTGGATAGTTTCCGAGAGATTCGGAGACACAAAATTTTTGACCCCAAAAATCACATAAGGCTATAGCCCATGGATTTTTTCGATTTTGGGTCCGGAAAAAAATGTTGAGATTTTGATTGATATCGATTCAGATACTTTTGAGAATCACAATGAAGTTACTCTGACATGATTCTGAGCACTCGTTTTGCTGTTACAGTACTCGAAAGTTGGAATGCCCCTAGGCAACGCTCGCATTTTGTAACTCGGAGAAACTGGTCGAGAAATGCTTCGATTTGTGATTCCGTTGTTCTTCAACACATTAGAAATGATATTGGATAGTTTCCGAGAGATTCGGAGACACAAAATTTTTGACCCCAAAAATCACATAAGGCTATAGCCCATGGATTTTTTCGATTTTGGGTCCGGAAAAAAATGTTGAGATTTTGATTGATATCGATTCAGATACTTTTGAGAATCACAATGAAGTTACTCTGACATGATTCTGAGCACTCGTTTTGCTGTTACAGTACTCGAAAGTTGGAATGCCCCTAGGCAACGCTCGCATTTTGTAACTCGGAGAAACTGGTCGAGAAATGCTTCGATTTGTGATTCCGTTGTTCTTCAACACATTAGAAATGATATTGGATAGTTTCCGAGAGATTCGGAGACACAAAATTTTTGACCCCAAAAATCACATAAGGCTATAGCCCATGGATTTTTTCGATTTTGGGTCCGGAAAAAAATGTTGAGGTTTTGATTGGTACTGATCAGGAAACGTTAGAGAATCAGAAAAAAGCTACTCTGACGTGATTCTGAGCCTTTGTTCTGCTGTTACAGCTGTCGAAATGGAAGATACCCCTAGGCAACACTCGCATCTTGTAACTCTCGGAAACTGATAGAAAGAACCTTCAATTTGTGATTCCGTTGTTCTCCAACACTTTAGAAATGATATTGGACAGGTTCCGAGAGATTTGGAGACACAAAATTTCTGACCCCAAAAATCACATAAGGCTATAGCCCATGGATTTTTTCGATTTCGGGTCCGGAAAAAAATGTTGAGGTTTTGATTGGTACTGATCAGGAAACGTTAGAGAATCAGAAAAAAGCTACTCTGACGTGATTCTGAGCCTTTGTTCTGCTGTTACAGCTGTCGAAATGGAAGATACCCCTAGGCAACACTCGCATCTTGTAACTCTCGGAAACTGATAGAAAGAACCTTCAATTTGTGATTCCGTTGTTCTCCAACACTTTAGAAATGATATTGGACAGGTTCCGAGAGATTTGGAGACACAAAATTTCTGACCCCAAAAATCACATAAGGCTATAGCCCATGGATTTTTTCGATTTCGGGTCCGGAAAAAAATGTTGAGGTTTTGATTGGTACTGATCAGGAAACGTTAGAGAATCAGAAAAAAGCTACTCTGACGTGATTCTGAGCCTTTGTTCTGCTGTTACAGCTGTCGAAATGGAAGATACCCCTAGGCAACACTCGCATCTTGTAACTCTCGGAAACTGATAGAAAGAACCTTCAATTTGTGATTCCGTTGTTCTCCAACACTTTAGAAATGATATTGGACAGGTTCCGAGAGATTTGGAGACACAAAATTTCTGACCCCAAAAATCACATAAGGCTATAGCCCATGGATTTTTTCGATTTTAGCTCCGGAAAAATTGTTGAGATTTTGACTGATATCGATTCAGAATCGTTTGAGAATCAGAAAAAAGCTACTCTGACGTGATTCTGAGCCTTTGTTCTGGTGTTACAGCTGTCGAAATGGAAGATACCCCTAGGCAACACTCGCATCTTGTAACTCTCGGAAACTGATAGAAAGAACCTTCAATTTGTGATTCCGTTGTTCTTCAACACTTTAGAAATGATATTGGATAGTTTCCGAGAGATTCGGAGACACAAAATTTTTGACCCCAAAAATCACATAAGGCTATAGCCCATGGATTTTTTCGATTTTGGGTCCGGAAAAAAGTGTTGAGATTTTGATTGATATCGATTCAGATACTTTTGAGAATCACAATGAAGTTACTCTGACATGATTCTGAGCACTCGTTTTGCTGTTACAGTACTCGAAAGTTGGAATGCCCCTAGGCAACGCTCGCATTTTGTAACTCGGAGAAACTGGTCGAGAAATGCTTCGATTTGTGATTCCGTTGTTCTTCAACACATTAGAAATGATATTGGATAGTTTCCGAGAGATTCGGAGACACAAAATTTTTGACCCCAAAAATCACATAAGGCTATAGCCCATGGATTTTTTCGATTTTGGGTCCGGAAAAAAATGTTGAGATTTTGATTGATATCGATTCAGATACTTTTGAGAATCACAATGAAGTTACTCTGACATGATTCTGAGCACTCGTTTTGCTGTTACAGTACTCGAAAGTTGGAATGCCCCTAGGCAACGCTCGCATTTTGTAACTCGGAGAAACTGGTCGAGAAATGCTTCGATTTGTGATTCCGTTGTTCTTCAACACATTAGAAATGATATTGGATAGTTTCCGAGAGATTCGGAGACACAAAATTTTTGACCCCAAAAATCACATAAGGCTATAGCCCATGGATTTTTTCGATTTTGGGTCCGGAAAAAAATGTTGAGGTTTTGATTGGTACTGATCAGGAAACGTTAGAGAATCAGAAAAAAGCTACTCTGACGTGATTCTGAGCCTTTGTTCTGCTGTTACAGCTGTCGAAATGGAAGATACCCCTAGGCAACACTCGCATCTTGTAACTCTCGGAAACTGATAGAAAGAACCTTCAATTTGTGATTCCGTTGTTCTCCAACACTTTAGAAATGATATTGGACAGGTTCCGAGAGATTTGGAGACACAAAATTTCTGACCCCAAAAATCACATAAGGCTATAGCCCATGGATTTTTTCGATTTCGGGTCCGGAAAAAAATGTTGAGGTTTTGATTGGTACTGATCAGGAAACGTTAGAGAATCAGAAAAAAGCTACTCTGACGTGATTCTGAGCCTTTGTTCTGCTGTTACAGCTGTCGAAATGGAAGATACCCCTAGGCAACACTCGCATCTTGTAACTCTCGGAAACTGATAGAAAGAACCTTCAATTTGTGATTCCGTTGTTCTCCAACACTTTAGAAATGATATTGGACAGGTTCCGAGAGATTTGGAGACACAAAATTTCTGACCCCAAAAATCACATAAGGCTATAGCCCATGGATTTTTTCGATTTCGGGTCCGGAAAAAAATGTTGAGGTTTTGATTGGTACTGATCAGGAAACGTTAGAGAATCAGAAAAAAGCTACTCTGACGTGATTCTGAGCCTTTGTTCTGCTGTTACAGCTGTCGAAATGGAAGATACCCCTAGGCAACACTCGCATCTTGTAACTCTCGGAAACTGATAGAAAGAACCTTCAATTTGTGATTCCGTTGTTCTCCAACACTTTAGAAATGATATTGGACAGGTTCCGAGAGATTTGGAGACACAAAATTTCTGACCCCAAAAATCACATAAGGCTATAGCCCATGGATTTTTTCGATTTTAGCTCCGGAAAAATTGTTGAGATTTTGACTGATATCGATTCAGAATCGTTTGAGAATCAGAAAAAAGCTACTCTGACGTGATTCTGAGCCTTTGTTCTGGTGTTACAGCTGTCGAAATGGAAGATACCCCTAGGCAACACTCGCATCTTGTAACTCTCGGAAACTGATAGAAAGAACCTTCAATTTGTGATTCCGTTGTTCTTCAACACTTTAGAAATGATATTGGATAGTTTCCGAGAGATTCGGAGACACAAAATTTTTGACCCCAAAAATCACATAAGGCTATAGCCCATGGATTTTTTCGATTTTGGGTCCGGAAAAAAGTGTTGAGATTTTGATTGATATCGATTCAGATACTTTTGAGAATCACAATGAAGTTACTCTGACATGATTCTGAGCACTCGTTTTGCTGTTACAGTACTCGAAAGTTGGAATGCCCCTAGGCAACGCTCGCATTTTGTAACTCGGAGAAACTGGTCGAGAAATGCTTCGATTTGTGATTCCGTTGTTCTTCAACACATTAGAAATGATATTGGATAGTTTCCGAGAGATTCGGAGACACAAAATTTTTGACCCCAAAAATCACATAAGGCTATAGCCCATGGATTTTTTCGATTTTGGGTCCGGAAAAAAATGTTGAGATTTTGATTGATATCGATTCAGATACTTTTGAGAATCACAATGAAGTTACTCTGACATGATTCTGAGCACTCGTTTTGCTGTTACAGTACTCGAAAGTTGGAATGCCCCTAGGCAACGCTCGCATTTTGTAACTCGGAGAAACTGGTCGAGAAATGCTTCGATTTGTGATTCCGTTGTTCTTCAACACATTAGAAATGATATTGGATAGTTTCCGAGAGATTCGGAGACACAAAATTTTTGACCCCAAAAATCACATAAGGCTATAGCCCATGGATTTTTTCGATTTTGGGTCCGGAAAAAAATGTTGAGGTTTTGATTGGTACTGATCAGGAAACGTTAGAGAATCAGAAAAAAGCTACTCTGACGTGATTCTGAGCCTTTGTTCTGCTGTTACAGCTGTCGAAATGGAAGATACCCCTAGGCAACACTCGCATCTTGTAACTCTCGGAAACTGATAGAAAGAACCTTCAATTTGTGATTCCGTTGTTCTCCAACACTTTAGAAATGATATTGGACAGGTTCCGAGAGATTTGGAGACACAAAATTTCTGACCCCAAAAATCACATAAGGCTATAGCCCATGGATTTTTTCGATTTCGGGTCCGGAAAAAAATGTTGAGGTTTTGATTGGTACTGATCAGGAAACGTTAGAGAATCAGAAAAAAGCTACTCTGACGTGATTCTGAGCCTTTGTTCTGCTGTTACAGCTGTCGAAATGGAAGATACCCCTAGGCAACACTCGCATCTTGTAACTCTCGGAAACTGATAGAAAGAACCTTCAATTTGTGATTCCGTTGTTCTCCAACACTTTAGAAATGATATTGGACAGGTTCCGAGAGATTTGGAGACACAAAATTTCTGACCCCAAAAATCACATAAGGCTATAGCCCATGGATTTTTTCGATTTCGGGTCCGGAAAAAAATGTTGAGGTTTTGATTGGTACTGATCAGGAAACGTTAGAGAATCAGAAAAAAGCTACTCTGACGTGATTCTGAGCCTTTGTTCTGCTGTTACAGCTGTCGAAATGGAAGATACCCCTAGGCAACACTCGCATCTTGTAACTCTCGGAAACTGATAGAAAGAACCTTCAATTTGTGATTCCGTTGTTCTCCAACACTTTAGAAATGATATTGGACAGGTTCCGAGAGATTTGGAGACACAAAATTTCTGACCCCAAAAATCACATAAGGCTATAGCCCATGGATTTTTTCGATTTTAGCTCCGGAAAAATTGTTGAGATTTTGACTGATATCGATTCAGAATCGTTTGAGAATCAGAAAAAAGCTACTCTGACGTGATTCTGAGCCTTTGTTCTGGTGTTACAGCTGTCGAAATGGAAGATACCCCTAGGCAACACTCGCATCTTGTAACTCTCGGAAACTGATAGAAAGAACCTTCAATTTGTGATTCCGTTGTTCTTCAACACTTTAGAAATGATATTGGATAGTTTCCGAGAGATTCGGAGACACAAAATTTTTGACCCCAAAAATCACATAAGGCTATAGCCCATGGATTTTTTCGATTTTGGGTCCGGAAAAAAGTGTTGAGATTTTGATTGATATCGATTCAGATACTTTTGAGAATCACAATGAAGTTACTCTGACATGATTCTGAGCACTCGTTTTGCTGTTACAGTACTCGAAAGTTGGAATGCCCCTAGGCAACGCTCGCATTTTGTAACTCGGAGAAACTGGTCGAGAAATGCTTCCATTTGTGATTCCGTTGTTCTTCAACACATTAGAAATGATATTGGATAGTTTCCGAGAGATTCGGAGACACAAAATTTTTGACCCCAAAAATCACATAAGGCTATAGCCCATGGATTTTTTCGATTTTGGGTCCGGAAAAAAATGTTGAGGTTTTGATTGGTACTGATCAGGAAACGTTAGAGAATCAGAAAAAAGCTACTCTGACGTGATTCTGAGCCTTTGTTCTGCTGTTACAGCTGTCGAAATGGAAGATACCCCTAGGCAACACTCGCATCTTGTAACTCTCGGAAACTGATAGAAAGAACCTTCAATTTGTGATTCCGTTGTTCTCCAACACTTTAGAAATGATATTGGACAGGTTCCGAGAGATTTGGAGACACAAAATTTCTGACCCCAAAAATCACATAAGGCTATAGCCCATGGATTTTTTCGATTTCGGGTCCGGAAAAAATTGTTGAGATTTTGATCGATATCGATTCAGAATCGTTTGAGAATCAGAAAAAAGCTACTCTGACGTGATTCTGAGCCTTTGTTCTGCTGTTACAGCTGTCGAAATGGAAGATACCCCTAGGCAACACTCGCATCTTGTAACTCTCGGAAACTGATAGAAAGAACCTTCAATTTGTGATTCCGTTGTTCTCCAACACTTTAGAAATGATATTGGACAGGTTCCGAGAGATTTTGAGACACAAAATTTCTCACCCCAAAAATCACATAAGGCTATAGCCCATGGATTTTTTCGATTTCCGGTCCGGAAAAAATTGTTGAGATTTTGATCGATATCGATTCAGAATCGTTTGAGAATCAGAAAAAAGCTACTCTGACGTGATTCTGAGCCTTTGTTCTGGTGTTACAGCTGTCGAAATGGAAGATACCCCTAGGCAACACTCGCATCTTGTAACTCTCGGAAACTGATAGAAAGAACCTTCAATTTGTGATTCCGTTGTTCTCCAACACTTTAGAAATGATATTGGACAGGTTCCGAGAAATTTGGAGACACAAAATTTCTGACACCAAACATCACATAAGGCTATAGCCCATGGATTTTTTCGATTTCGGGTCCGGAAAAAATTGTTGAGATTTTGATCGATATCGATTCAGAATCGTTTGAGAATCAGAAAAAAGCTACTCTGACGTGATTCTGAGCCTTTGTTCTGGTGTTACAGCTGTCGAAATGGAAGATACCCCTAGGCAACACTCGCATCTTGTAACTCTCGGAAACTGATAGAAAGAACCTTCAATTTGTGATTCCGTTGTTCTCCAACACTTTAGAAATGATATTGGACAGGTTCCGAGAGATTTGGAGACACAAAATTTCTGACCCCAAAAATCACATAAGGCTATAGCCCATGGATTTTTTCGATTTTAGCTCCGGAAAAAATTGTTGAGATTTTGATTGATATCGATTCAGAATCGTTTGAGAATCAGAAAGAAGCTACTCTGACGTGATTCTGAGCCTTCGTTATGGTGTTACAGTTGTCGAAATGGAAGATACCCCTAGGCAACACTCGCATCTTGTAACTCTCGGAAACTGATAGAAAGAACCTTCAATTTGTGATTCCGTTGTTCTCCAACACTTTAGAAATGATATTGGACAGGTTCCGAGAGATTTGGAGACACAAAATTTCTGACCCCAAAAATCACATAAGGCTATAGCCCATGGATTTTTTCGATTTTAGCTCCGGAAAAAATTGTTGAGATTTTGATTGATATCGATTCAGAATCGTTTGAGAATCAAAAAGAAGCTACTCTGACGTGATTCTGAGCCTTCGTTATGGTGTTACAGTTGTCGAAATGGAAGATACCCCTAGGCAACACTCGCATCTTGTAACTCTCGGAAACTGATAGAAAGAACCTTCAATTTGTGATTCCGTTGTTCTCCAACACTTTAGAAATGATATTGGACAGGTTCCGAGAGATTTGGAGACACAAAATTTCTGACCCCAAAAATCACATAAGGCTATAGCCCATGGATTTTTTCGATTTCGGGTCCGGAAAAAATTGTTGAGATTTTGATCGATATCGATTCAGAATCGTTTGAGAATCAGAAAAAAGCTACTCTGACGTGATTCTGAGCCTTTGTTCTGGTGTTACAGCTGTCGAAATGGAAGATACCCCTAGGCAACACTCGCATCTTGTAACTCTCGGAAACTGATAGAAAGAACCTTCAATTTGTGATTCCGTTGTTCTCCAACACTTTAGAAATGATATTGGACAGGTTCCGAGAGATTTGGAGACACAAAATTTCTGACCCCAAAAATCACATAAGGCTATAGCCCATGGATTTTTTCGATTTCGGGTCCGGAAAAAATTGTTGAGATTTTGATCGATATCGATTCAGAATCGTTTGAGAATCAGAAAAAAGCTACTCTGACGTGATTCTGAGCCTTTGTTCTGGTGTTACAGCTGTCGAAATGGAAGATACCCCTAGGCAACACTCGCATCTTGTAACTCTCGGAAACTGATAGAAAGAACCTTCAATTTGTGATTCCGTTGTTCTCCAACACTTTAGAAATGATATTGGACAGGTTCCGAGAGATTTGGAGACACAAAATTTCTGACCCCAAAAATCACATAAGGCTATAGCCCATGGATTTTTTCGATTTTAGCTCCGGAAAAAATTGTTGAGATTTTGATTGATATCGATTCAGAATCGTTTGAGAATCAGAAAGAAGCTACTCTGACGTGATTCTGAGCCTTCGTTATGGTGTTACAGTTGTCGAAATGGAAGATACCCCTAGGCAACACTCGCATCTTGTAACTCTCGGAAACTGATAGAAAGAACCTTCAATTTGTGATTCCGTTGTTCTCCAACACTTTAGAAATGATATTGGACAGGTTCCGAGAGATTTGGAGACACAAAATTTCTGACCCCAAAAATCACATAAGGCTATAGCCCATGGATTTTTTCGATTTTAGCTCCGGAAAAAATTGTTGAGATTTTGATTGATATCGATTCAGAATCGTTTGAGAATCAGAAAGAAGCTACTCTGACGTGATTCTGAGCCTTCGTTATGGTGTTACAGTTGTCGAAATGGAAGATACCCCTAGGCAACACTAGCATCTTGTAACTCTCGGAAACTGATAGAAAGAACCTTCAATTTGTGATTCCGTTGTTCTCCAACACTTTAGAAATGATATTGGACAGGTTCCGAGAGATTTGGAGACACAAAATTTCTGACCCCAAAAATCACATAAGGCTATAGCCCATGGATTTTTTCGATTTCGGGTCCGGAAAAAATTGTTGAGATTTTGATCGATATCGATTAAGAATCGTTTGAGAATCAGAAAAAAGCTACTCTGACGTGATTCTGAGCCTTTGTTCTGGTGTTACAGCTGTCGAAATGGAAGATACCCCTAGGCAACACTCGCATCTTGTAACTCTCGGAAACTGATAGAAAGAACCTTCAATTTGTGATTCCGTTGTTCTCCAACACTTTAGAAATGATATTGGACAGGTTCCGAGAGATTTGGAGACACAAAATTTTTGACCCCAAAATTCACATAAGGCTATAGCCCATGGATTTTTTCGATTTTAGCTCCGGAAAAAATTGTTGAGATTTTGATTGATATCGATTCAGAATCGTTTGAGAATCAGAAAGAAGCTACTCTGACGTGATTCTGAGCCTTCGTTATGGTGTTACAGTTGTCGAAATGGAAGATACCCCTAGGCAACACTCGCATCTTGTAACTCTCGGAAACTGATAGAAAGAACCTTCAATTTGTGATTCCGTTGTTCTCCAACACTTTAGAAATGATATTGGACAGGTTCCGAGAGATTTGGAGACACAAAATTTCTGACCCCAAAAATCACATAAGGCTATAGCCCATGGATTTTTTCGATTTCGGGTCCGGAAAAAATTGTTGAGATTTTGATCGATATCGATTAAGAATCGTTTGAGAATCAGAAAAAAGCTACTCTGACGTGATTCTGAGCCTTTGTTCTGGTGTTACAGCTGTCGAAATGGAAGATACCCCTAGGCAACACTCGCATCTTGTAACTCTCGGAAACTGATAGAAAGAACCTTCAATTTGTGATTCCGTTGTTCTCCAACACTTTAGGAATGATATTAGACAGGTTCCGAGAGATTTGGAGACACAAAATTTCTGACCCCAAAAATCACATAAGGCTATAGCCCATGGATTTTTTCGATTTCGGGTCCGGAAAAAATTGTTGAGATTTTGATTGATATCGATTCAGAATCGTTTGAGAATCAGAAAAAAGCTACTCTGACGTGATTCTGAGCCTTTGTTCTGGTGTTACAGCTGTCGAAATGGAAGATACCCCTAGGCAACACTCGCATCTTGTAACTCTCGGAAACTGATAGAAAGAACCTTCAATTTGTGATTCCGTTGTTCTCCAACACTTTAGAAATGATATTGGACAGGTTCCGAGAGATTTGGAGACACAAAATTTCTGACCCCAAAAATCACATAAGGCTATAGCCCATGGATTTTTTCGATTTCGGGTCCGGAAAAAATTGTTGAGATTTTGATCGATATCGATTCAGAATCGTTTGAGAATCAGAAAAAAGCTACTCTGACGTGATTCTGAGCCTTTGTTCTGGTGTTACAGCTGTCGAAATGGAAGATACCCCTAGGCAACACTCGCATCTTGTAACTCTCGGAAACTGATAGAAAGAACCTTCAATTTGTGATTCCGTTGTTCTCCAACACTTTAGAAATGATATTGGACAGGTTCCGAGAGATTTGGAGACACAAAATTTCTGACCCCAAAAATCACATAAGGCTATAGCCCATGGATTTTTTCGATTTTAGCTCCGGAAAAAATTGTTGAGATTTTGATTGATATCGATTCAGAATCGTTTGAGAATCAGAAAGAAGCTACTCTGACGTGATTCTGAGCCTTCGTTCGGGTGTTACAGCTGTCGAAATGGAAGATACCCCTAGGCAACACTCGCATCTTGTAACTCTCGGAAACTGATAGAAAGAACCTTCAATTTGTGATTCCGTTGTTCTCCAACACTTTAGAAATGATATTGGACAGGTTCCGAGAGATTTGGAGACACAAAATTTTTGACCCCAAAATTCACATAAGGCTATAGCCCATGGATTTTTTCGATTTTAGCTCCGGAAAAAATTGTTGAGATTTTGATTGATATCGATTCAGAATCGTTTGAGAATCAGAAAGAAGCTACTCTGACGTGATTCTGAGCCTTCGTTATGGTGTTACAGTTGTCGAAATGGAAGATACCCCTAGGCAACACTCGCATCTTGTAACTCTCGGAAACTGATAGAAAGAACCTTCAATTTGTGATTCCGTTGTTCTCCAACACTTTAGAAATGATATTGGACAGGTTCCGAGAGATTTGGAGACACAAAATTTCTGACCCCAAAAATCACATAAGGCTATAGCCCATGGATTTTTTCGATTTCGGGTCCGGAAAAAATTGTTGAGATTTTGATCGATATCGATTCAGAATCGTTTGAGAATCAGAAAAAAGCTACTCTGACGTGATTCTGAGCCTTTGTTCTGGTGTTACAGCTGTCGAAATGGAAGATACCCCTAGGCAACACTCGCATCTTGTAACTCTCGGAAACTGATAGAAAGAACCTTCAATTTGTGATTCCGTTGTTCTCCAACACTTTAGAAATGATATTGGACAGGTTCCGAGAGATTTGGAGACACAAAATTTCTGACCCCAAAAATCACATAAGGCTATAGCCCATGGATTTTTTCGATTTCGGGTCCGAAAAAAAATTGTTGAGATTTTGATCGATATCGATTCAGAATCGTTTGAGAATCAGAAAAAAGCTACTCTGACGTGATTCTGAGCCTTCGTTATGGTGTTACAGTTGTCGAAATGGAAGATACCCTTAGGCAACACTCGCATCTTGTAACTCTCGGAAACTGATAGAAAGAACCTTCAATTTGTGATTCCGTTGTTCTCCAACACTTTAGAAATGATATTGGATAGTTTCCGAGAGATTCGGAGACACAAAATTTTTGACCCCAAAAATCACATAAGGCTATAGCCCATGGATTTTTTCGATTTCGGGTCCGGAAAAAATTGTTGAGATTTTGATCGATATCGATTCAGAATCGTTTGAGAATCAGAAAAAAGCTACTCTGACGTGATTCTGAGCCGTTGTTCTGGTGTTACAGCTGTCGAAATGGAAGATACCCCTAGGCAACACTCGCATCTTGTAACTCTCGGAAACTGATAGAAAGAACCTTCAATTTGTGATTCCGTTGTTCTCCAACACTTTAGAAATGATATTGGACAGCTTCCGAGAGATTTGGAGACACAAAATTTCTGACCCCAAAAATCACATAAGGCTATAGCCCATGGATTTTTTCGATTTCGGGTCCGGAAAAAATTGTTGAGATTTTGATCGATATCGATTCAGAATCGTTTGAGAATCAGAAAAAAGCTACTCTGACGTGATTCTGAGCCGTTGTTCTGGTGTTACAGCTGTCGAAATGGAAGATACCCCTAGGCAACACTCGCATCTTGTAACTCTCGGAAACTGATAGAAAGAACCTTCAATTTGTGATTCCGTTGTTCTCCAACACTTTAGAAATGATATTGGACAGCTTCCGAGAGATTTGGAGACACAAAATTTTTGACCCCAAAAATCACATAAGGCTATAGCCCATGGATTTTTTCGATTTTAGCTCCGGAAAAAATTGTTGAGATTTTGATTGATATCGATTCAGAATCGTTTGAGAATCAGAAAGAAGCTACTCTGACGTGATTCTGAGCCTTCGTTCGGGTGTTACAGCTGTCGAAATGGAAGATACCCCTAGGCAACACTCGCATCTTGTAACTCTCGGAAACTGATAGAAAGAACCTTCAATTTGTGATTCCGTTGTTCTCCAACACTTTAGAAATGATATTGGACAGGTTCCGAGAGATTTGGAGACACAAAATTTTTGACCCCAAAAATCACATAAGGCTATAGCCCATGGATTTTTTCGATTTCGGGTCCGGAAAAAATTGTTGAGATTTTGATCGATATCGATTCAGAATCGTTTGAGAATCAGAAAAAAGCTACTCTGACGTGATTCTGAGCCGTTGTTCTGGTGTTACAGCTGTCGAAATGGAAGATACCCCTAGGCAACACTCGCATCTTGTAACTCTCGGAAACTGATAGAAAGAACCTTCAATTTGTGATTCCGTTGTTCTCCAACACTTTAGAAATGATATTGGACAGCTTCCGAGAGATTTGGAGACACAAAATTTCTGACCCCAAAAATCACATAAGGCTATAGCCCATGGATTTTTTCGATTTCGGGTCCGGAAAAAATTGTTGAGATTTTGATCGATATCGATTCAGAATCGTTTGAGAATCAGAAAAAAGCTACTCTGACGTGATTCTGAGCCGTTGTTCTGGTGTTACAGCTGTCGAAATGGAAGATACCCCTAGGCAACACTCGCATCTTGTAACTCTCGGAAACTGATAGAAAGAACCTTCAATTTGTGATTCCGTTGTTCTCCAACACTTTAGAAATGATATTGGACAGCTTCCGAGAGATTTGGAGACACAAAATTTCTGACCCCAAAAATCACATAAGGCTATAGCCCATGGATTTTTTCGATTTCGGGTCCGGAAAAAATTGTTGAGATTTTGATCGATATCGATTCAGAATCGTTTGAGAATCAGAAAAAAGCTACTCTGACGTGATTCTGAGCCGTTGTTCTGGTGTTACAGCTGTCGAAATGGAAGATACCCCTAGGCAACACTCGCATCTTGTAACTCTCGGAAACTGATAGAAAGAACCTTCAATTTGTGATTCCGTTGTTCTCCAACACTTTAGAAATGATATTGGACAGCTTCCGAGAGATTTGGAGACACAAAATTTTTGACCCCAAAAATCACATAAGGCTATAGCCCATGGATTTTTTCGATTTTAGCTCCGGAAAAAATTGTTGAGATTTTGATTGATATCGATTCAGAATCGTTTGAGAATCAGAAAGAAGCTACTCTGACGTGATTCTGAGCCTTCGTTCGGGTGTTACAGCTGTCGAAATGGAAGATACCCCTAGGCAACACTCGCATCTTGTAACTCTCGGAAACTGATAGAAAGAACCTTCAATTTGTGATTCCGTTGTTCTCCAACACTTTAGAAATGATATTGGACAGGTTCCGAGAGATTTGGAGACACAAAATTTCTGACCCCAAAAATCACATAAGGCTATAGCCCATGGATTTTTTCGATTTTGGGTCCGGAAAAAAATGTTGAGATTTTGATTGATGTCGATTCAGATACTTTTGAGAATCACAATGAAGTTACTCTGACATGATTCTGAGCACTCGTTTTGCTGTTACAGTACTCGAAAGTTGGAATGCCCCTAGGCAACGCTCGCATTTTGTAACTCGGAGAAACTGGTCGAGAAATGCTTCGATTTGTGATTCCGTTGTTCTTCAACACATTAGAAATGATATTGGATAGTTTCCGAGAGATTCGGAGACACAAAATTTTTGACCCCAAAAATCACATAAGGCTATAGCCCATGGATTTTTTCGATTTTGGGTCCGGAAAAAAATGTTGAGATTTTGATTGATATCGATTCAGAATCGTTTGAGAATCAGAAAGAAGCTACTCTGACGTGATTCTGAGCCTTCGTTATGGTGTTACAGTTGTCGAAATGGAAGATACCCCTAGGCAACACTCGCATCTTGTAACTCTCGGAAACTGATAGAAAGAACCTTCAATTTGTGATTCCGTTGTTCTCCAACACTTTAGAAATGATATTGAACAGGTTCCGAGAGATTTGGAGACACAAAATTTTTGACCCCAAAAATCACATAAGGCTATAGCCCATGGATTTTTTCGATTTTGGGTCCGGAAAAAAATGTTGAGATTTTGATTGATATCGATTCAGAATCGTTTGAGAATCAGAAATTAGCTACTCTGACGTGATTCTGAGCCTTCGTTATGGTGTTACAGTTGTCGAAATGGAAGATACCCCTAGGCAACACTCGCATCTTGTAACTCTCGGAAACTGATAGAAAGAACCTTCAATTTGTGATTCCGTTGTTCTCCAACACTTTAGAAATGATATTGGACAGGTTCCGAGAGATTTGGAGACACAAAATTTTTGACCCCAAAATTCACATAAGGCTATAGCCCATGGATTTTTTCGATTTTAGCTCCGGAAAAAATTGTTGAGATTTTGATTGATATCGATTCAGAATCGTTTGAGAATCAGAAAGAAGCTACTCTGACGTGATTCTGAGCCTTCGTTATGGTGTTACAGTTGTCGAAATGGAAGATACCCCTAGGCAACACTCGCATCTTGTAACTCTCGGAAACTGATAGAAAGAACCTTCAATTTGTGATTCCGTTGTTCTCCAACACTTTAGAAATGATATTGGACAGGTTCCGAGAGATTTGGAGACACAAAATTTCTGACCCCAAAAATCACATAAGGCTATAGCCCATGGATTTTTTCGATTTTGGGTCCGGAAAAAAATGTTGAGATTTTGATTGATGTCGATTCAGATACTTTTGAGAATCACAATGAAGTTACTCTGACATGATTCTGAGCACTCGTTTTGCTGTTACAGTACTCGAAAGTTGGAATGCCCCTAGGCAACGCTCGCATTTTGTAACTCGGAGAAACTGGTCGAGAAATGCTTCGATTTGTGATTCCGTTGTTCTTCAACACATTAGAAATGATATTGGATAGTTTCCGAGAGATTCGGAGACACAAAATTTTTGACCCCAAAAATCACATAAGGCTATAGCCCATGGATTTTTTCGATTTTGGGTCCGGAAAAAAATGTTGAGATTTTGATTGATATCGATTCAGAATCGTTTGAGAATCAGAAAGAAGCTACTCTGACGTGATTCTGAGCCTTCGTTATGGTGTTACAGTTGTCGAAATGGAAGATACCCCTAGGCAACACTCGCATCTTGTAACTCTCGGAAACTGATAGAAAGAACCTTCAATTTGTGATTCCGTTGTTCTCCAACACTTTAGAAATGATATTGAACAGGTTCCGAGAGATTTGGAGACACAAAATTTTTGACCCCAAAAATCACATAAGGCTATAGCCCATGGATTTTTTCGATTTTGGGTCCGGAAAAAAATGTTGAGATTTTGATTGATATCGATTCAGAATCGTTTGAGAATCAGAAATTAGCTACTCTGACGTGATTCTGAGCCTTCGTTATGGTGTTACAGTTGTCGAAATGGAAGATACCCCTAGGCAACACTCGCATCTTGTAACTCTCGGAAACTGATAGAAAGAACCTTCAATTTGTGATTCCGTTGTTCTCCAACACTTTAGAAATGATATTGAACAGGTTCCGAGAGATTTGGAGACACAAAATTTTTGACCCCAAAAATCACATAAGGCTATAGCCCATGGATTTTTTCGATTTTAGCTCCGGAAAAAATTGTTGAGATTTTGATTGATATCGATTCAGAATCGTTTGAGAATCAGAAAGAAGCTACTCTGACGTGATTCTGAGCCTTCGTTATGGTGTTACAGTTGTCGAAATGGAAGATACCCCTAGGCAACACTCGCATCTTGTAACTCTCGGAAACTGATAGAAAGAACCTTCAATTTGTGATTCCGTTGTTCTCCAACACTTTAGAAATGATATTGGACAGGTTCCGAGAGATTTGGAGACACAAAATTTTTGACCCCAAAATTCACATAAGGCTATAGCCCATGGATTTTTTCGATTTTAGCTCCGGAAAAAATTGTTGAGATTTTGATTGATATCGATTCAGAATCGTTTGAGAATCAGAAAGAAGCTACTCTGACGTGATTCTGAGCCTTCGTTATGGTGTTACAGTTGTCGAAATGGAAGATACCCCTAGGCAACACTCGCATCTTGTAACTCTCGGAAACTGATAGAAAGAACCTTCAATTTGTGATTCCGTTGTTCTCCAACACTTTAGAAATGATATTGGACAGGTTCCGAGAGATTTGGAGACACAAAATTTCTGACCCCAAAAATCACATAAGGCTATAGCCCATGGATTTTTTCGATTTCGGGTCCGGAAAAAATTGTTGAGATTTTGATCGATATCGATTCAGAATCGTTTGAGAATCAGAAAAAAGCTACTCTGACGTGATTCTGAGCCTTTGTTCTGGTGTTACAGCTGTCGAAATGGAAGATACCCCTAGGCAACACTCGCATCTTGTAACTCTCGGAAACTGATAGAAAGAACCTTCAATTTGTGATTCCGTTGTTCTCCAACACTTTAGAAATGATATTGGACAGGTTCCGAGAGATTTGGAGACACAAAATTTCTGACCCCAAAAATCACATAAGGCTATAGCCCATGGATTTTTTCGATTTCGGGTCCGGAAAAAATTGTTGAGATTTTGATCGATATCGATTCAGAATCGTTTGAGAATCAGAAAAAAGCTACTCTGACGTGATTCTGAGCCTTTGTTCTGGTGTTACAGCTGTCGAAATGGAAGATACCCCTAGGCAACACTCGCATCTTGTAACTCTCGGAAACTGATAGAAAGAACCTTCAATTTGTGATTCCGTTGTTCTCCAACACTTTAGAAATGATATTGGACAGGTTCCGAGAGATTTGGAGACACAAAATTTCTGACCCCAAAAATCACATAAGGCTATAGCCCATGGATTTTTTCGATTTTAGCTCCGGAAAAAATTGTTGAGATTTTGATTGATATCGATTCAGAATCGTTTGAGAATCAGAAAGAAGCTACTCTGACGTGATTCTGAGCCTTCGTTATGGTGTTACAGTTGTCGAAATGGAAGATACCCCTAGGCAACACTCGCATCTTGTAACTCTCGGAAACTGATAGAAAGAACCTTCAATTTGTGATTCCGTTGTTCTCCAACACTTTAGAAATGATATTGGACAGGTTCCGAGAGATTTGGAGACACAAAATTTCTGACCCCAAAAATCACATAAGGCTATAGCCCATGGATTTTTTCGATTTCGGGTCCGGAAAAAATTGTTGAGATTTTGATCGATATCGATTCAGAATCGTTTGAGAATCAGAAAAAAGCTACTCTGACGTGATTCTGAGCCTTTGTTCTGGTGTTACAGCTGTCGAAATGGAAGATACCCCTAGGCAACACTCGCATCTTGTAACTCTCGGAAACTGATAGAAAGAACCTTCAATTTGTGATTCCGTTGTTCTCCAACACTTTAGAAATGATATTGGACAGGTTCCGAGAGATTTGGAGACACAAAATTTCTGACCCCAAAAATCACATAAGGCTATAGCCCATGGATTTTTTCGATTTCGGGTCCGGAAAAAATTGTTGAGATTTTGATCGATATCGATTCAGAATCGTTTGAGAATCAGAAAAAAGCTACTCTGACGTGATTCTGAGCCTTTGTTCTGGTGTTACAGCTGTCGAAATGGAAGATACCCCTAGGCAACACTCGCATCTTGTAACTCTCGGAAACTGATAGAAAGAACCTTCAATTTGTGATTCCGTTGTTCTCCAACACTTTAGAAATGATATTGGACAGGTTCCGAGAGATTTGGAGACACAAAATTTCTGACCCCAAAAATCACATAAGGCTATAGCCCATGGATTTTTTCGATTTCGGGTCCGGAAAAAATTGTTGAGATTTTGATTGATGTCGATTCAGATACTTTTGAGAATCACAATGAAGTTACTCTGACATGATTCTGAGCACTCGTTTTGCTGTTACAGTACTCGAAAGTTGGAATGCCCCTAGGCAACGCTCGCATTTTGTAACTCGGAGAAACTGGTCGAGAAATGCTTCGATTTGTGATTCCGTTGTTCTTCAACACATTAGAAATGATATTGGATAGTTTCCGAGAGATTCGGAGACACAAAATTTTTGACCCCCAAAAATCACATAAGGCTATAGCCCATGGATTTTTTCGATTTTGGGTCCGGAAAAAAATGTTGAGATTTTGATTGATATCGATTCAGAATCGTTTGAGAATCAGAAAGAAGCTACTCTGACGTGATTCTGAGCCTTCGTTATGGTGTTACAGTTGTCGAAATGGAAGATACCCCTAGGCAACACTCGCATCTTGTAACTCTCGGAAACTGATAGAAAGAACCTTCAATTTGTGATTCCGTTGTTCTCCAACACTTTAGAAATGATATTGAACAGGTTCCGAGAGATTTGGAGACACAAAATTTCTGACCCCAAAAATCACATAAGGCTATAGCCCATGGATTTTTTCGATTTCGGGTCCGGAAAAAATTGTTGAGATTTTGATCGATATCGATTCAGAATCGTTTGAGAATCAGAAAAAAGCTACTCTGACGTGATTCTGAGCCTTTGTTCTGGTGTTACAGCTGTCGAAATGGAAGATACCCCTAGGCAACACTCGCATCTTGTAACTCTCGGAAACTGATAGAAAGAACCTTCAATTTGTGATTCCGTTGTTCTCCAACACTTTAGAAATGATATTGGACAGGTTCCGAGAGATTTGGAGACACAAAATTTCTGACCCCAAAAATCACATAAGGCTATAGCCCATGGATTTTTTCGATTTCGGGTCCGGAAAAAATTGTTGAGATTTTGATCGATATCGATTCAGAATCGTTTGAGAATCAGAAAAAAGCTACTCTGACGTGATTCTGAGCCTTTGTTCTGGTGTTACAGCTGTCGAAATGGAAGATACCCCTAGGCAACACTCGCATCTTGTAACTCTCGGAAACTGATAGAAAGAACCTTCAATTTGTGATTCCGTTGTTCTCCAACACTTTAGAAATGATATTGGACAGGTTCCGAGAGATTTGGAGACACAAAATTTCTGACCCCAAAAATCACATAAGGCTATAGCCCATGGATTTTTTCGATTTCGGGTCCGGAAAAAATTGTTGAGATTTTGATTGATGTCGATTCAGATACTTTTGAGAATCACAATGAAGTTACTCTGACATGATTCTGAGCACTCGTTTTGCTGTTACAGTACTCGAAAGTTGGAATGCCCCTAGGCAACGCTCGCATTTTGTAACTCGGAGAAACTGGTCGAGAAATGCTTCGATTTGTGATTCCGTTGTTCTTCAACACATTAGAAATGATATTGGATAGTTTCCGAGAGATTCGGAGACACAAAATTTTTGACCCCCAAAAATCACATAAGGCTATAGCCCATGGATTTTTTCGATTTTGGGTCCGGAAAAAAATGTTGAGATTTTGATTGATATCGATTCAGAATCGTTTGAGAATCAGAAAGAAGCTACTCTGACGTGATTCTGAGCCTTCGTTATGGTGTTACAGTTGTCGAAATGGAAGATACCCCTAGGCAACACTCGCATCTTGTAACTCTCGGAAACTGATAGAAAGAACCTTCAATTTGTGATTCCGTTGTTCTCCAACACTTTAGAAATGATATTGAACAGGTTCCGAGAGATTTGGAGACACAAAATTTCTGACCCCAAAAATCACATAAGGCTATAGCCCATGGATTTTTTCGATTTCGGGTCCGGAAAAAATTGTTGAGATTTTGATCGATATCGATTCAGAATCGTTTGAGAATCAGAAAAAAGCTACTCTGACGTGATTCTGAGCCGTTGTTCTGGTGTTACAGCTGTCGAAATGGAAGATACCCCTAGGCAACACTCGCATCTTGTAACTCTCGGAAACTGATAGAAAGAACCTTCAATTTGTGATTCCGTTGTTCTCCAACACTTTAGAAATGATATTGGACAGGTTCCGAGAGATTTGGAGACACAAAATTTCTGACCCCAAAAATCACATAAGGCTATAGCCCATGGATTTTTTCGATTTCAGGTCCGGAAAAAATTGTTGAGATTTTGATCGATATCGATTCAGAATCGTTTGAGAATCAGAAAAAAGCTACTCTGACGTGATTCTGAGCCTTTGTTCTGGTGTTACAGCTGTCGAAATGGAAGATACCCCTAGGCAACACTCGCATCTTGTAACTCTCGGAAACTGATAGAAAGAACCTTCAATTTGTGATTCCGTTGTTCTCCAACACTTTAGAAATGATATTGAACAGGTTCCGAGAGATTTGGAGACACAAAATTTCTGACCCCAAAAATCACATAAGGCTATAGCCCATGGATTTTTTCGATTTCGGGTCCGGAAAAAATTGTTGAGATTTTGATCGATATCGATTCAGAATCGTTTGAGAATCAGAAAAAAGCTACTCTGACGTGATTCTGAGCCTTTGTTCTGGTGTTACAGCTGTCGAAATGGAAGATACCCCTAGGCAACACTCGCATCTTGTAACTCTCGGAAACTGATAGAAAGAACCTTCAATTTGTGATTCCGTTGTTCTCCAACACTTTAGAAATGATATTGGACAGGTTCCGAGAGATTTGGAGACACAAAATTTCTGACCCCAAAAATCACATAAGGCTATAGCCCATGGATTTTTTCGATTTCGGGTCCGGAAAAAATTGTTGAGATTTTGATCGATATCGATTCAGAATCGTTTGAGAATCAGAAAAAAGCTACTCTGACGTGATTCTGAGCCTTTGTTCTGGTGTTACAGCTGTCGAAATGGAAGATACCCCTAGGCAACACTCGCATCTTGTAACTCTCGGAAACTGATAGAAAGAACCTTCAATTTGTGATTCCGTTGTTCTCCAACACTTTAGAAATGATATTGGACAGGTTCCGAGAGATTTGGAGACACAAAATTTCTGACCCCAAAAATCACATAAGGCTATAGCCCATGGATTTTTTCGATTTCGGGTCCGGAAAAAATTGTTGAGATTTTGATTGATGTCGATTCAGATACTTTTGAGAATCACAATGAAGTTACTCTGACATGATTCTGAGCACTCGTTTTGCTGTTACAGTACTCGAAAGTTGGAATGCCCCTAGGCAACGCTCGCATTTTGTAACTCGGAGAAACTGGTCGAGAAATGCTTCGATTTGTGATTCCGTTGTTCTTCAACACATTAGAAATGATATTGGATAGTTTCCGAGAGATTCGGAGACACAAAATTTTTGACCCCCAAAAATCACATAAGGCTATAGCCCATGGATTTTTTCGATTTTGGGTCCGGAAAAAAATGTTGAGATTTTGATTGATATCGATTCAGAATCGTTTGAGAATCAGAAAGAAGCTACTCTGACGTGATTCTGAGCCTTCGTTATGGTGTTACAGTTGTCGAAATGGAAGATACCCCTAGGCAACACTCGCATCTTGTAACTCTCGGAAACTGATAGAAAGAACCTTCAATTTGTGATTCCGTTGTTCTCCAACACTTTAGAAATGATATTGAACAGGTTCCGAGAGATTTGGAGACACAAAATTTCTGACCCCAAAAATCACATAAGGCTATAGCCCATGGATTTTTTCGATTTCGGGTCCGGAAAAAATTGTTGAGATTTTGATCGATATCGATTCAGAATCGTTTGAGAATCAGAAAAAAGCTACTCTGACGTGATTCTGAGCCTTTGTTCTGGTGTTACAGCTGTCGAAATGGAAGATACCCCTAGGCAACACTCGCATCTTGTAACTCTCGGAAACTGATAGAAAGAACCTTCAATTTGTGATTCCGTTGTTCTCCAACACTTTAGAAATGATATTGGACAGGTTCCGAGAGATTTGGAGACACAAAATTTCTGACCCCAAAAATCACATAAGGCTATAGCCCATGGATTTTTTCGATTTCGGGTCCGGAAAAAATTGTTGAGATTTTGATCGATATCGATTCAGAATCGTTTGAGAATCAGAAAAAAGCTACTCTGACGTGATTCTGAGCCTTTGTTCTGGTGTTACAGCTGTCGAAATGGAAGATACCCCTAGGCAACACTCGCATCTTGTAACTCTCGGAAACTGATAGAAAGAACCTTCAATTTGTGATTCCGTTGTTCTCCAACACTTTAGAAATGATATTGGACAGGTTCCGAGAGATTTGGAGACACAAAATTTCTGACCCCAAAAATCACATAAGGCTATAGCCCATGGATTTTTTCGATTTCGGGTCCGGAAAAAATTGTTGAGATTTTGATTGATGTCGATTCAGATACTTTTGAGAATCACAATGAAGTTACTCTGACATGATTCTGAGCACTCGTTTTGCTGTTACAGTACTCGAAAGTTGGAATGCCCCTAGGCAACGCTCGCATTTTGTAACTCGGAGAAACTGGTCGAGAAATGCTTCGATTTGTGATTCCGTTGTTCTTCAACACATTAGAAATGATATTGGATAGTTTCCGAGAGATTCGGAGACACAAAATTTTTGACCCCCAAAAATCACATAAGGCTATAGCCCATGGATTTTTTCGATTTTGGGTCCGGAAAAAAATGTTGAGATTTTGATTGATATCGATTCAGAATCGTTTGAGAATCAGAAAGAAGCTACTCTGACGTGATTCTGAGCCTTCGTTATGGTGTTACAGTTGTCGAAATGGAAGATACCCCTAGGCAACACTCGCATCTTGTAACTCTCGGAAACTGATAGAAAGAACCTTCAATTTGTGATTCCGTTGTTCTCCAACACTTTAGAAATGATATTGAACAGGTTCCGAGAGATTTGGAGACACAAAATTTCTGACCCCAAAAATCACATAAGGCTATAGCCCATGGATTTTTTCGATTTCGGGTCCGGAAAAAATTGTTGAGATTTTGATCGATATCGATTCAGAATCGTTTGAGAATCAGAAAAAAGCTACTCTGACGTGATTCTGAGCCGTTGTTCTGGTGTTACAGCTGTCGAAATGGAAGATACCCCTAGGCAACACTCGCATCTTGTAACTCTCGGAAACTGATAGAAAGAACCTTCAATTTGTGATTCCGTTGTTCTCCAACACTTTAGAAATGATATTGGACAGGTTCCGAGAGATTTGGAGACACAAAATTTCTGACCCCAAAAATCACATAAGGCTATAGCCCATGGATTTTTTCGATTTCAGGTCCGGAAAAAATTGTTGAGATTTTGATCGATATCGATTCAGAATCGTTTGAGAATCAGAAAAAAGCTACTCTGACGTGATTCTGAGCCTTTGTTCTGGTGTTACAGCTGTCGAAATGGAAGATACCCCTAGGCAACACTCGCATCTTGTAACTCTCGGAAACTGATAGAAAGAACCTTCAATTTGTGATTCCGTTGTTCTCCAACACTTTAGAAATGATATTGGACAGGTTCCGAGAGATTTGGAGACACAAAATTTCTGACCCCAAAAATCACATAAGGCTATAGCCCATGGATTTTTTCGATTTCGGGTCCGGAAAAAATTGTTGAGATTTTGATCGATATCGATTCAGAATCGTTTGAGAATCAGAAAAAAGCTACTCTGACGTGATTCTGAGCCTTTGTTCTGGTGTTACAGCTGTCGAAATGGAAGATACCCCTAGGCAACACTCGCATCTTGTAACTCTCGGAAACTGATAGAAAGAACCTTCAATTTGTGATTCCGTTGTTCTCCAACACTTTAGAAATGATATTGGACAGGTTCCGAGAGATTTGGAGACACAAAATTTCTGACCCCAAAAATCACATAAGGCTATAGCCCATGGATTTTTTCGATTTCGGGTCCGGAAAAAATTGTTGAGATTTTGATCGATATCGATTCAGAATCGTTTGAGAATCAGAAAAAAGCTACTCTGACGTGATTCTGAGCCTTTGTTCTGGTGTTACAGCTGTCGAAATGGAAGATACCCCTAGGCAACACTCGCATCTTGTAACTCTCGGAAACTGATAGAAAGAACCTTCAATTTGTGATTCCGTTGTTCTCCAACACTTTAGAAATGATATTGGACAGGTTCCGAGAGATTTGGAGACACAAAATTTCTGACCCCAAAAATCACATAAGGCTATAGCCCATGGATTTTTTCGATTTCAGGTCCGGAAAAAATTGTTGAGATTTTGATCGATATCGATTCAGAATCGTTTGAGACTCAGAAAAAAGCTACTCTGACGTGATTCTGAGCCGTTGTTCTGGTGTTACAGCTGTCGAAATGGAAGATACCCCTAGGCAACACTCGCATCTTGTAACTCTAGGAAACTGATAGAAAGAACCTTCAATTTGTGATTCCGTTGTTCTCCAACACTTTAGAAATGATATTGGACAGGTTCCGAGAGATTTGGAGACACAAAATTTCTGACCCCAAAAATCACATAAGGCTATAGCCCATGGATTTTTTCGATTTTGGGTCCGGAAAAAAATGTTGAGATTTTGATTGATATCGATTCAGATACTTTTGAGAATCACAATGAAGTTACTCTGACATGATTCTGAGCACTCGTTTTGCTGTTACAGTACTCGAAAGTTGGAATGCCCCTAGGCAACGCTCGCATTTTGTAACTCGAATAAACTGATAGAAAGAACCTTCAATTTGTGATTCCGTTGTTCTCCAACACTTTAGAAATGATATTGGACAGGTTCCGAGAGATTTGGAGACACAAAATTTCTGACCCCAAAAATCACATAAGGCTATAGCCCATGGATTTTTTCGATTTTGGGTCCGGAAAAAAATGTTGAGATTTTGATTGATATCGATTTAGATACTTTTGAGAATCACAATGAAGTTACTCTGACATGATTCTGAGCACTCGTTTTGCTGTTACAGTACTCGAAAGTTGGAATGCCCCTAGGCAACGCTCGCATCTTGTAACTCTCGGAAACTGATAGAAAGAACCTTCGATTTGTGATTCCGTTGTTCTTCAACACTTTAGAAATGATATTGGATAGTTTCCGAGAGATTCGGAGACACAAAATTTTTGACCCCAAAAATCACATAAGGCTATAGCCCATGGATTTTTTCGATTTTGGGTCCGGAAAAAATTGTTGAGATTTTGATTGATATCGATTCAGAATCGTTTGAGAATCAGAAAGAAGCTACTCTGACGTGATTCTGAGCCTTCGTTATGGTGTTACAGTTGTCGAAATGGAAGATACCCCTAGGCAACACTCGCATCTTGTAACTCTCGGAAACTGATAGAAAGAACCTTCAATTTGTGATTCCGTTGTTCTCCAACACTTTAGAAATGATATTGAACAGGTTCCGAGAGATTTGGAGACACAAAATTTCTGACCCCAAAAATCACATAAGGCTATAGCCCATGGATTTTTTCGATTTTGGGTCCGGAAAAAAATGTTGAGATTTTGATTGATATCGATTCAGAATCGTTTGAGAATCAGAAAGAAGCTACTCTGACGTGATTCTGAGCCTTCGTTATGGTGTTACAGTTGTCGAAATGGAAGATACCCCTAGGCAACACTCGCATCTTGTAACTCTCGGAAACTGATAGAAAGAACCTTCAATTTGTGATTCCGTTGTTCTCCAACACTTTAGAAATGATATTGAACAGGTTCCGAGAGATTTGGAGACACAAAATTTTTGACCCCAAAAATCACATAAGGCTATAGCCCATGGATTTTTTCGATTTTGGCTCCGGAAAAAATTGTTGAGATTTTGATTGATATCGATTCAGAATCGTTTGAGAATCAGAAAGAAGCTACTCTGACGTGATTCTGAGCCTTCGTTATGGTGTTACAGTTGTCGAAATGGAAGATACCCCTAGGCAACACTCGCATCTTGTAACTCTCGGAAACTGATAGAAAGAACCTTCAATTTGTGATTCCGTTGTTCTCCAACACTTTAGAAATGATACTGAACAGGTTCCGAGAGATTTGGAGACACAAAATTTTTGACCCCAAAAATCACATAAGGCTATAGCCCATGGATTTTTTCGATTTTGGGTCCGGAAAAAAATGTTGAGGTTTTGATTGATATCGATTCAGATACTTTTGAGAATCGCAATGAAGTTAATCTGACATGATTCTGAGCACTCGTTTTGCTGTTACAGTACTCGAAAGTTGGAATGCCCCTAGGCAACGCTCGCATTTTGTAACTCGAATAAACTGATAGGAAGAGCCTTCGATAGAGGAAAAATAATATGGTTTAGTTTTACTTTTTAAAAAACGATATAAACTTTGGGTTATTGTTCTACTTCATGTATCAAGATGAATTTCAAGGTAGAAGCCTAAAGAAACGTGGGTAGCGGACTGAAGAGCCTAACGGTAGCAGCAAAAATGATCGATCGATGAGAGCAACAAGGCAAAGAGAAGGTTCCGGAGGGACGAGTGGACAAGAATGAGTCAGATGGTCATAGGGCGTTGATTCGACTGAAACATTACAGTGCAGCTACAAATTGCTTCTTACCCTCTCTTTCTCTCTATCGATTGACCGAGCCAAACTAACAATAAGCCGGCGGATACAATAGGAGATTTCAAACTTTCCAGAGTAGTGTTATGAAGTTACAGTATCTCGAGAGATACAGTGCACACTTTGGCATAAGGAAGTATAACCGCTTCGCAACGGCTTTGCAGACCTCTGCTTTCATTTTCGAAAGTGTTCGTGCTTTAATAGATGTTTCTTGACAAAATGAACGCTGCGGACTGTTCCTAACGATAGTTTTAACTACTTCAAACATTTTTCTGTTACAATTTGTGAATATGGGCTGGAAAAAGGTAGGGAATGTAGAATTTTTTGAACTACAGTAACTGAAAATCGTTCTTAAATCAAACTTCAGTCCTCAGCTCTCATTTTGTCAAGTAAAACATCTATTAAAGCACAAACACTTTCGAAAAGGAAAGCAGAGGTCTGCAAAGCGGTTTCGAAGCGGTTATATTTCTCTATGCGTGTGCGGAAGTGTGCACTGTACCTGTCGAGATACTGTAACTCCATAACACTACTCTGGAAAGTTTGAAATCTCCTATTGTATCCGCCGGCTTATTGTTAGTTTGGCTCGATCAGTCGATAGAGAGAAAGAGAGGGTGAGAAGCAATTTGTAGCTGCACTGTAATGTTTCAGTCGAATCAACGCCCTATGACCATCTGACTCATTCTTGTCCACTCGTCTCTCCGGAACCTTCTCTTTGCCTTTTTGCTCTCATCGATCGATCATTTTTGCTGCTTCCGTTAGGTTCTTCAGTCCGCTACCTATGTTTCTTCAGGCTTCTAACTAAAAATAAGATTCTTTAGGCTTCTACCTAAGGTTCTTTAGGCTTTTACCTAAGGTTCTTTAGGCTTCTACCTGAAGTTCTTTGGGCTTCTATCTAAGGTTCGTTAGGCTTCTACCTAAGGTTCTTTAGGCTTCTACTCAAAGTTCTTTAGGCTTCTACTCAAAGTTCTTTAGGTTTCTACTCAAAGTTCTTTAGGCTTCTACCTTGGATTCCATCTTGATCCATTCGAAGTAAAAAAAAATTACCCAAGGCTTATATCGCTTTTTTTCAGTAAAACTAAACCATATTATTTTTTCCTCTATCGTAAGGATTTCACGGTTTTAGAAGTAACTCAGAGACCTTTTTGTTCTTTTCAAGGAAGTTCAGGCTACCTAGGGTTCCTTATGCACTCACTAATAAAATTAAACCTTTTTTGTTATTTCTATTTTTATATGAAGTTGAAGCTACTTCCTAAGTCTTCATAGGATTCACGTACTAAAACTTCTTTCATATTGAGTTCAAGCTTCACTTAAGTCACTAATTAATGATACTGAGGCCTTATTGTTGCCGCTAAACATGTCATGCGGCAGGAAGGCTAAAGGTCAAATTAGGTT